>JAQMYF010000024.1:38443677-38461225 GCA_030014195.1 Neosilurus mollespiculum | reverse complement strand
TGTGTGTCCCGGACGAATCCCCCCCCCCCCCCCCCCCACTATGAAGGTCACATGATACTCACCCTCCACTTTCTCTTCCGCAAAAAAAAAATCCATTCATAAAGCATCATATGCCACAAGTGCACAAGTCAAATTCCACATTTATCCACACCATGACATTTCCTCAATCTTGCCAAGATGTTTGGGATTGATTCCATTTGAAAGCACTCTGAAGATTCTACCAAATACACACCGATTTCAAGCACTCGTTTCAAGCACGGATGAGTTGTTTTTATTTAAATATCTAACAAAGTTAATGATCAGATATTTCTACAACCGCAGCACAGGAGGAAAGCATATTTAATATAGCATAATTAAGTATCATTCACCACACCGGTTCACTGAATGTCAGCTCAATATATCAGTATGTATCCTTCTGGCAGTGTGCACTGTGACATTGTTTAAAATTCAAACCTCATGCATGCTAGAACTGCTACGGAATATAAAATGATTCAACTACTTGGATATTTGTGGACAAGATGCTGGAAAATCTCATTGGATTAAAGAGCTTCATACGACCACAGTGGCATTTTTTTTTTTATAATCTTAAGTTTCACACAGATTTCTATGTTATACTTGTTAAACCAGTACAGGAAAAGAGAAATGAATGCTCTACTGTATGTGAGAGCAGCAGCTGTGGACAGTGTTGCACCTGGTACAAATCAGTTCAATTAATACTGAGGTACCCAATGTGTTTACACTGCCAGTTAAAGGTGCATGCTGACTAGTGAATAGTTTGTGGTTTATCTTCCATTATCAGTTCATTTTGGATAAATAATAAAGGTGTTCTGGGTGAAACCACCCCATCTCATGGGCTTACTATCTCCTATTCATCTGTTTTACATCTTGTTTAGGTTCTGTGTCCGTTTACAAATAAAAACAAGGCCATGTGAACAATCCTGCGCATACACGATGACTTGGCAGTACAACGTATTCATTGGAAAGGGGAAACATCCGAGATCAAGTGTTAACAGGAGGCAGCATACGATTTCAAGAGAAATAAAAAAGATGGAGATGTTTACTATCATTGCCGGTGCAGGGGTCACTGACACTCACGTACAGGAGTAAGCAAATGGGTTCAGAAAGACCTCGTGGTTGATTCATTTTATTTCCAAGAGATACCACTGTATTTCAACCTTATTTAATATTCCTTGTAAGTGAATGGACCCCTTTGAGCATTTTAATGGAGTTATTTGAAATATACAGTATTCTTTTTCATTTGTATTGTGAGCTTCATATCTGGGTGTCCCTGCAAGAGTGAAAACTGGCAATTTCCAAGACCTTTAGCCCCTTAGGGGGGAAAACCTCCCAAAAAGATCATCTTTTTCATTTGTTTTTCCTGGGTATGCTGATTCAATTATTTGAATACTGGCTTTTCAAACATAAACGGATATTCACATGTTGATGCAAATTAAGTTTTAAATGTCTTTCATTGTGGATAGGTGATTAACTATGGGTTCATAATGAACATGTGTCTAGTAGAATGATGCGCCATCAGACCAGTCCCTTGTACCTGGTAGCTATCGGACATCAGCAATCACCTGGCCCAGAGGAATATGCTAAGTGTACCAGCTCCAGTAATTTCCTGTGTGAATCAACCCAACTGATCTGAAGGTCAGGGGTTCAAGCCTCAGTACCACAAAGTTGCCACTGTTGGGCCCTTAAGCAAGGCCCTTAACCCTCAGTTGCTCAGTTGGAAAAAAAAAAAAAAAAAAAGATAAATGTAAAATGTTCTGCATAAGAGTGTCTGCCAAACGGCATAAATTTAAACGTATATGTAAATGTCTACACTGGCAGCTCATAGCAAAGCCTTCTTCATCCCAAACAGCTTCGTGCGATTTGGTAAATTTCGGAGTTCACACCTGCGACACGTTTTGCCAGGACTATGATGATAGGCACTCAGTCCCTCTTTGTATACATGTGTGGGGTTTTTCCCCTCCTGGGTGAGTCAGCAGAGCGTGTCACGTGTCCTCATGCACCCCATCACCCTCAGCGCAGCAGAAACCTGATCTCCCTGCCCCTGCATGATATTTACAGCCACATGCACAGGAGAAAGGAAGCCTGGCTCTGGATGTGTGTGTGTGGTCTGTCTGACAAGCGTTTCTGTACATGTGTGAGAGCGTGTGTTCTGTGGGACAGCTGGAAAGATGAATAGGAACGCCAGTCTAGGTCTCTGGACAGTAGTCTTCAGATCCTGGTGGGTCCAATTATTGACATGCTTGATGAAAATGAGCCAATATTAGCAGGTCTTACCAATAATGAGCTTAAAATCACTAGAAAACACTGTAGCAGACTCCTAACACCCCTACAGTTATTTGGTAAAGAATACCAGCACTCAGGCTCCACCTGTAAATGTCTAAAAAGGTATGAGACACCAGTAGACTGATCCTGGATGACTCTTTTCTCTTCAAAAGATCACTTATTTTTAACCTTAGGACATCCTGGCTGTACAGCCTTTTGACTGGATTTTTTTTCTCTTGTTCGCAATTTGTCTTCATTCTGTTGAGTGTAACCTATAGGATATAAGCCATTTCTCTGGCATGTACAATTTAACAACATGCTATTTCTCTCGTGTTAATTAAACTGTCTGGGACGAGTCAATATGTCTACAGGCTTGTCTAGACTTTTTAAATCTGTATATGGCATGAATTTAAATACAAGCTTTATAAGAGGTGTAATGTAACATCCTTCAGTATCACAACGCCCTCTAGTGGAACCAGCTGGGCATTTCGATCCAGAAAAAACAATACTGGGAAAGAGCAGTGACTGACTAAACAGGAACGAGGATGACTCACTCCCTTCAATGAAAAAAACAAATAATACACCTAAAAGCATGGAATGAGGTTCAAGATGCTGTGGTAGATTAGAAATGGATGTAGGTCCTTGCACTGACACATACAGACCTTGGTCAAAATGACCAAATGAAATGTATAATTTGTGTAGGTTTGTGTGGGTGAGAGAGAGAGAGAGAGAGAAAATGAGCCTCACGGTCAAAATGCTGGTGTCTGTGTGTGAAGGTGCTCTGCAGGTTAGTGCTCAGCTGGGAGACTGGGGTCCTCAGATCCGTGCGGCTCCGCTGACTCAGCCTCTCTTCCATCTCCAGAGTGCAGCATGAGAAGCTTTGAGGGCACACCTTCAGATGGGCTCCTGAAACACACAAAACAAGAGAGACAAAACACTTAACAAGTGCCCTTTAAATACTTGTAAAACCTGAGGGAAGAAAAGGAAGCTTAAATGCACAAATACAGTCCCGTGAAACTAGGAATGGGACAGTGAGAAACAGTCATGGTATGCTGAAGAAAAAAAACAGTACACCCTGGGTTTCACCATACTGCGGTGCAAGTACTTATCTTTAACCCCCTCGCAAAAACAATGCTGAGATCCTGATGAGAATGATTAATGAGTTAATGTTTCAAAATGGTCTATGCATCTTTATTCCAGCAAGAAAAAACCCTTACATTACAGAGCGCCGTTTTAACTCCCTGAAAAGGTCATTTGCAAATAGCAAGAATTTAGCCAGGAGTAGTTATGCAGGTATTATTTAGCAGCAAGCTATGGAGGACCTGATGCATTTTAGATAAAGGTTAAACTGTGTACACAGTATGAAACTATGATTTCATACTGAAACACTGACACCACAAAGCTTTACTTGCTTGTAGTCAGTTGTTTGGAGGAGGTAGGGAAATGCACACTACATGGCAGACAAGGGTAACACACATGCTTTCTCTAGAAAAATGCAGGAGCAGTTTTCCATGTGACTGTCAGCAATTTGAATTGGGGGGGGCAAAGCTAAGAAATTGTGCTGCAAATATTGGTTGGGGAGATGCAGAGAGTAAGGACACTGTGTTCTGCAAACCCAACTGAAATATAGTGCAAATCAAATAAATTGCAGGAATCCTTTAATGTTAGCTTCTGCTGTTCCTAACAAACATTTAAGTACAACAAGTTCCAATAGACTCAATCGCTGGGATCATGCAGCATGTATGAATTACTTATTAATGAGCGAGGTCTGTACAGAGAAATCTCAGCTCAAGGACTTTCGTAAAGACTGAGCCAAAGGTGAGGTCTGTACTAAAAGAAAGGGTTGAGATTTCTCTGCACAGACTGAGCAGACAAGGTTATCTATGGCATTTTAAAATGGTGGCCTTTTTTATATCACTTCAGGCACAGTTACTTGCCCACTTCTGAACAAGGAATCGTTATTCATGTCTGTGAGGGATATGGTAGTGTCACAACACCATTTCCGATTCACTGGCGAAGTGCACTTCCTCAGAATCGGTGAGCGAATTCAGTAAGTGAATTTATGCCCTCTACTTACTGCCAACATGTAAAACGTTACGCCTTTCAGCGGCCGTCATAACATCAGCCTTTGTATTTTTGTTGTGTTCTAGTTTTCATAATATTCAGGTTCTTAGTGTTTTCTTTCCCTCATGCTCATTTATCTTGGTTTGTACATAGTTAGCATGTTACATGCTATTCTTACTTATTTCACTTTGTGTTTATTTTCTGCCCAGTATCTCTTGGGTTGCCAGTCCGCAATAAACTCCTCATCTAGCATATGCATCCTGTCTCCACATGCATTTGTGATTGGCAGCTTTCGGGTTGTTTCCCTTTCTGTGGAGGTTGACAAAGATCATTAAGCACAGCGCGGCTAACTAATGACTAATTTGCAGGGTGATATGCACCAGTCCATACACGATTTATTGCCCACTCATCAACCAGATTGTGTATATTGTGGTTGCCATGTATTAATAGGCTTTATTTTGCTAACAAAGCAAACAGTCATTGATATACATTAATAACAGTAAAACTAAATATTTTGGTTAGCCCCGAAAAGTCATTTTTATTTGATTTTACTCTCTCCTGTATTCGGTTTCCATTTACCTCGTTTGTTCGTTAGGATAAGTCATGTTATGCATTACTAAAGAGTAAAAGAACTGAGGTTGCACATTAAGTACCACATGTCTGTGTGTATCAAACTAATTAAAACAGCAGACGGTGGGATTTCAAATGAGTAATGCTTGATACAATTACAGAATACATGAGTCATACACTCATAAAACACATTTAGTGTAATATACATGTAACGTAAATTATTGAACAAGAGGAAATAAACTGGTGTCCCCTTAGCCTACAGATCCCACACAGCTACAATTAATAAACTAATAGTCTGGACATAGAATCTTGCCTACCCAGCCTACTGATGTTATCTCCCTGAAAGGGCTATTATGAAACAGAATTGTTAGCAAGACCTAGTCCACTGATGTTCGATTCAAGACGTCTTTCACATCACCAGACCAGCCGCCGTGGAATAGTGGAAGTTAAGAAAACATTTGAGATGCATCCCTTTTTGTGCCCACTCATATAGCCAAATACTGCAAATACTCTGGCAAGGCTCTTGCTTTTCCTCCCCAAGTTTATTACCCTTCTGAGAAGTCTTGAGGTTTCAATCTCTCAACGATGTGGCGTTACTTATTGGAAGAGTAAAAACGCCACTTGATGTGCTGCTTTATCCTGACATTTCAAAACTGCTTTTTAATGTTTTTATATCATGATGGCGCTAAATGCCTGAACCTTTACATCATCTGGTATGGTTTGCATTCAAACCCCTTTGTAGCACTAAACATTATTGGCACACTTAGCTGTGTTTGGAACAGCGGTTATTGTTATTTGAGAGTTTGCCCCTCAGTATCGTTAGATTTGTGTTTAAGTGAGTGAGCATCCATTAACACACACTTCTCATTAACACATGAAAAAGGCCTACGTTCTCAAGTTGATTTATGTGATGTGAAAGCGACACACTCACTCGTCCATCATACGCTTAGCCCGGTGTTCAAATTTATAGTGAATGGTTCTGTTCAGTGTTGAAGAATTATGAATTTCAAGGTGGGTGTAGACAATCACGGCTCAGAGTCCAATATTTCTGCTGATCCACCGCCTCCGCGAAGCAAGTTCTGATTAAAGAGTGTGCAAAAATAAAAATCTGAGTGTCACGACAGAACAAGGGGAGTGGGAGTCGATGCGTAGTCACAGCTGCAATAATGTTTTGTTTTCTAACTTTTTAATACGGCTGCTGGAATTTAGTGACAACACAAGGGGCCTTTCAGTCGACAGGCTGTTTGGTTTTCCCTGCCAGCCTGTTAGAACTGTAGCTACTCCAGCCGGCTCTCTACAGAGAGACACATCCACTCATTCACAGTAACGGCTGCTGCTGAGAGCCAAACAGGGCGTTTTAAAATATACAACTCTGCTCTTACCCAGGCCATAAGCGCACAGCAAAACAGGCAGAAATGGATGTGTCTGAGGAGCATATAATATAAAAAGTCCACAGGTTTCATTTGATTTCTATTTTGCATTAGAAATGATGTCTTGTTAACAAGCATGTTCAGGTTTTTAAGCCTTTAGGTCCTGTCACAGCACTCTGACCTCATCATACCATAACCATTATTGTAAAGTAAGGGATAATCAAGTGGCAACATATCACCACCACAAATGAAGTATCAAGCATGGTTTGGTGAGAAACTAGCCCTCAAAGAGTAATGGCGTGTTCCAAATACCTGGTTTTAATATTTTCAAACATGTGTGCGCACACACACTCCATCAAATCCCTTCCACCATCACATTTCTCCCTAACACTTAGTTCTTTGTATGGGGCAAAGTATGAGGGGTGGCAAGAAGTCCCAGTAAAGACATGTTCTTTGAAACTTCTTTACTAATGCAATCAGGGAAACATTTTAACTGTAGGATATCTTATAATAAAGATTGGATTGTAATACATGGGGGAAAAAAACCTTTAATCTTTGAAATCATGATTCAAAATGAACAAATTAAAAAGCAATTTGACAATTCTTTATAGTACCACAGATCTCAGTAGTACATTACAACTTCAAGAGGGATCAACTGTCAAAACGGCTCTGGCACACCTTCCCAATACTCCAAAATAACCCCTTGTCCACCAGGATGGTGCTGATGTCTGTATAAACCAGTGCTGCACTGATGCTTTTTGAGAACTGGCCCGCACTTCAACAGGTTTAAAGAAAGGGAATTACGTAACAGAATCTGGAACTAGTCCTGTTGAATTAAGTGTTACTGCTATAAAAGTTGCCTTTGTAGGTGAAAAATAATTAAGCTCAGGATACACAATCAGAATGTTTGTTGCCTTTGGCCTCCCATCCGCCTGTACAAGGACATTGTGACGGACAGAAAGACCGATGGACACTGAGTCTGGCTGCTGAATGTTCTGTCCAATACACTGGACATCCCCCCAGAAAAGGCTCAGAGGAGCACATACTGAGCTGAGACTTTTCTCTTTACTGCATCCAAAGACATTATACTCACCATTCTGCACAAAAAGAGGTATAAAAATGTACCTCACTAAGAAAATAAATAAATAACTCACAGTCTAAAAACCCCAGTGGAATAAAAGATAAAGAAGTTGACAGGAATGAGACCATTTCTTACATTCTTCCCTGTTCGGGGTAAAATCTGCAGGAATAAAAATGGAGAACAGAATGGATCTGCTTCTCCTTTTTTTTATGAATGTATATTTTTAAAACAATGCATCTTACATTTGAAGGTGCACGTGTGTGTGCATGTGTATTAAGTACTGATCATGTTTTATCAAAACAGTGGCAAACTACTTCTCTCAGCCTCTGACGTCAGAGGTTCCAGCTTTAGAACCGGCAATTTTGTGGTGCCATGCCAGGTTTTTTTTCGCCCTGACACCTGTCCATTTTAAGTTGAAATGCATGGAACATGACTGTGTTATAGTTGTGACTATAAGCAATTTATTGTGTGCAGCACCTTCACAACACAGAATGGTATCAAGAAGGCCCCAAAAGTGACATAAGGCAAGGGGCAAGAAATGAAAAATTAGCAACGGAAACCAATAGCACTCTGGTTAGAATTGTTTTAAAAGAGAAAAGATAAGGTACCCTGGCTCAAACAGAACATGCTCCATGTCAAATCAAGCCGATGAACCCATGCCCGTGTTAACCTATCTGTAACTCTCACGTTTTCATCCATTGCAGGCACTCTCCCCATTGGTATAACAACCTCAACTGCCTTGACAGGCTGGGCCTTTCAAATGCCTCACAGGTTTCCTTCTATGGATGCCATTTTGGTTTGCTGCCAAGTATTTAATGATACCTTCAATGTTATTAAAACTGCTGATCCCAAGTGTCTGTCTTCACTGAGCCACAATCTACATTCCAGTTCATGTTCATTCCTACATGACCTTTCCAATTTACCAAATAATTTTCGATGTGTTGTAATAGCCTTAAAACGACTTTCAGTATGTGACACGAGTGATAAATTATGATGACGGGTCATAAAAATACAGTATTGACTCAAGAAGTATTAACTTGGGCTTGATAGCTTCAGCAATGTTATTACATTGTTAAATGGTATTAATAAAGAAAAACATTTCACACTCCTCTATTTCAAATGGAGGATTGAATTTTATCCCTCCATAACGTCCTTACTTCAAGTTTTCACTCAAGCAGTTGAATAGCAGTATGTAACAGAAAAGATGATATTCTTCATATGACTCATCATTTACATGGCTTGAACTAGAGCATGAAATTCAAACACTTCTGTCAATCCAGTCAGTAAAGTGAATGAAAACGATACCTCGAGTGCCTTTCTAAGGTTTGGATATCTTAATGCGTTCACAGTGATGATATTTTAGATTTTTTTTTTATTTGAAATTTTTTATTAACTAAACGACTGTCTTCCCATAAGGGCAAATCAAAAAAGATATGTCAGTGTTCTTTACCATATATGGAATGGATCCTGACCTTGGGTGGGTGGTATTGCATAGGACACCATGCCCAGGTACAGTGTGCGATTTCTATGTGACCTAAGGATTTCTATAATACTATTAATAATAAATGTAATAATATTAATTGCCGTCATTATCATCCTCGACATCATCAGACTATAGAAACAAATACAGAAAAACAAGGGCAACAAACATGAATGTTTTTCCATGTGCACCACTTAAACTTGGTAGGAAGTGATCTCACTGTAAATCTTAATGAGCTGTGTCAGTTCTCCATTAGTGACGAAGTCACCTCCTGTTTACATCCTTCGTTTTCCATTCTGGTAGAAAGAGGAATGCAGGTGAAACCTAAATTAGCTCTCATGCCCTTACAACCTTAACCCCACCCTTTTTGTGCCCCCAGCCATTCTCCAGAGCCCAGACAGACTTCAATGCCCATCGTTCCACGAAAACAGCTTCCAAGCTTAACTATTAGGGTCAAAGGTTAACAGCCACTCCTCCTAGAAAGGCCGTGCACTCTGACCCTGCCGGCCATTGGCCAGTAGACCCACCACCTGCGTGCACACACCAACATACACATTCTTCCACCAGCCCTGGGCCTTCGGAGTCAGAAGTCATAAAGTCTCATCTCAAGGGGATTATTTCAGGCTGCCAGATCAATAAATTTCCATGGCTGCCACACCAACGTGCTGTTACCAGAAAGACAGACTAATGGGCTCCCCTTGGTGTCTAACTAAAGGGTGTCCAATCTTGTCAGCAATAGACCAGTGTGGCTGCGGGTTTATATTCCAGCCAAGCAGGGGCCACACCTGATCAACTAAAATCAGGCATTGCTCTATATGAATAAGCTAAACATGTCCAGCAGGCGCTATCAAAACATGGGCACTACTGGAGTCACACTTCATTTTTAAAGTGGAATACATATTTTTTTTCTATCAGCGTGAAAACAATTTAAGTACTCAAAAACAAAAGTCATCAAATGATCGCGTCAGAAATATTACTTGCAGAAATCCCAAAATATTAAAAAGACGCAACTACACTGCTTCGTTGATGCGCGCCAAGTGTGATAAAGAAATCACAAATGGTTTCCGAGTCCAAATGGAAATTGTGACACCGTCCCATACTCTAGGAGAGTAGAAATAAGACAAACACCTGCAAAATAGACTTGAGAGCATATCCATATCCTCACAGTCATATCTTACTGCTCATTTCCACTTTACATAAGCTACAATTACTACTGAGGAAGGGAAACTCCCATTTGTCAGGAAACATCTCTCACCCTGTGGTAGAATGATAGACACCCCCCCTGCAAGCAGGAGGTAGAGTAGGTGCCGTCTAAAGAATTAAGATTAAAGGGACAAGCAGAAGAGTGAAACAGAGTGGGAACATTAAGAGGAGATAAAAGCTGGATATTTGATTTGTAAATCATATATATTATGCTGCTCTAGTTGTAACTTTCCAAATCTGGCTTTCATGTCAGGACAAGACACCGCTGTTTGCCTTCAGCACTCTCTCTCTCTCTCTCAGCTGCTGGAGCAATATTTCTCAGTGTCGTGCATCTTTTCCCTCCTCACTGTGTGGCCTGAGGCCATTCTATGTCCATCAGTCACTCGAAGCACTACAGTATGAGACCTACAGGCTGCTCAGAAAAAAACAACAACCTCCTCCCAAACTTTTCTCAGTTAGCCACATACAAAGTTCATCCATAAACACTAGTAATCCTTATACATCCCATGGCCAAAGGTTTGTAGACATCTGATCATCATACTCATATGTGAGTTCTGAACATCCTGTTCCAGATCCTTCCTCGCCCACTCCTTTACTGTTACAACAGCCGCCACTCTTCTGGGAAGGGCTTCCAGTCAGGCACCAATAACGGCTTTCCCACTATCGAGTTAAAGCCGATCGTGCTCAGGTGAGCAATGGCCATTACCATTTCTACTGTCACTAGCACGGCTTGATTGCGCCTCTCTGGTGCTACAAGCCTGAGGATTCTTGCCTGACGATAACCCATGGGCCTGACGAGCTCAACCGGCGGTGTCAAGGAAAAAGGCGGGGCTTTTAGACCATTTGAACCTCTGATGTTAAGAGAATTAGCGCCGTAGCATCTTTTTAATT
Source organism: Neosilurus mollespiculum (assembly GCA_030014195.1). NCBI lineage: Eukaryota > Metazoa > Chordata > Actinopteri > Siluriformes > Plotosidae > Neosilurus > Neosilurus mollespiculum. The sequence continues at coordinate 38,450,286 of JAQMYF010000024.1, read as the reverse complement.
TGCGCCCAAATATGTTTACTTATATAATACTTATAAGAAAACAAGTACAACAGAAAGTATCAGTGCTATCCAGTAAGCTAGCCGCACTGAACTAGCCATCAAGTTAATTGCTATCCATTATTGCACGTAGCAGAAACGGTCTTAGTTGTATTTTATTTAGGTACCTGTTAGCTCAGCTAAATTACAAATGAAACATGTACAAATTCATTTACATTCACTTGTGATGTTGCTGACTTACTCATGCTCAAACTAGTTTTGGTCTCTGTTGGATTTCTTCATGTTAGTTCATCTGTAAGTCAGACACTGCAAGTGGGTGGTATACAGCACAGGCACCGCAAGGCAGAGTGTTGTGGGTGCACACAATAATAAAAACAAACAGGTTTTCATCTCGAGGCTTCAAGCCCCAGACTACAAGTCTCAGGTAACTTTGAGATAGCCCTGGCTCACCCCAGCACAATAGTGGAACAGCGGCTAAAGGAGTCCAGTGGGGTTGAGGTCAGGCCATGCTACAGTATACAAGTTTTTCTACTCCAATCTTAAAAAAGAAATCTTGATTTTGTCCACTGGGTTATTTTCAGGATGGAACATGTTTGGGTCTGTTAGTTCCAGTAAAGCGAAATTATAATGATCCAGCACACAAAAGACATTCTACACAATTGTGTGCTTGAACTTTGTGAACACAGTTTGGGAAAGACAAACATATGGGTGAGACGGTCAGGTGTCCACATACCTTTGGATGTATAGTGAACAAATCCTTTCTCACAAGACAAGGACATTTGCTAAAATAGCAATTATTCAGTATAGAATATTCATTATGCTCCTGATCTGTAGATAAAATCACACCCTCCCTTTAAAATCTTGATGAGGCAGAAATACCACAAACTTCTTTTTTTCCCTGCAAACCAATCGTTTTTGTTAGAGCGCTATACCACATACAAAACATGTCCAATGTCAAGTTTCCACCTCAGTGGAAGTGAATTGAAACGGGATGATTGTAACCCGACACCAGTATTAGAGCCCAAAAGCTCATATGGAGCTGATCAGTATAGGCATGTTTTTTTGTCCCCTCCACTATTTCCGTCCTATATCTCTAAAATACTAGCATGAAAAGTCTAGAACACTTCTGACAAAACAATAATTACTTACACTGCTTGCAATAAAAGTTGGCAAAGGCCTGTTTATACAAACTTCCACAAAATCGGCAAGCAAAGGATTTTTCATCTCCACCACAGAAATAGATTTGTTCTATTTCAACACAGTTGGTTAGCAATGGGCATTTTCAGGACAAGCTAATGCACACGTACACGCACACTTTAATAAGTACAAACTCTTCCAGTTAAGAATTTACAATCCTTAAAAGCATCTGCAGTAAAGACTGGCCACATTCCTAAAGTCTGACACCATGAAAAAGTAATGAGCTGCGAACACTTATTCTAGAAGAGCAGCATTATTACCAAAAGTTATTCTGTTTCTCAGATCCTCCATCCATTCCCAGCACAACTTCATATACACCCCATGTGTCACTTCTTTAAGCTCTGCTCCATAGGGTATAGTCTAGATACCCAGAATTCCTCTCACTGGTGTACATTTTCTCCATCTGTCTGTCCTTAGAGTCAAATGCACGGATGAGGTAGTCATACCCCATGGGGCAGGTGTCGTGTTAGCGAGGAAGCGAATTAACAAGGCGGATATCCAAAGCCAAACAATACAGCTGACATTTGCACTGGTCAGCTCGCAGAAAGGTACTGACAATTCCCCCTGCACTAACAAAACAGACAGGAAAGGTCATAAACTGCACTATTAAAATATCAAATGACTGTGAGCCAGATCCAAACGTTTCCCCCTTTATTACTATTATTACTTCATTAATCCATTCAAAAACATTTGGATCACCAAAGTGAACAAGCTGAATTGTACTACACAGTGTATAAACAGACTGGATTATAGATCTGCTTGTACCAGCATTAAGGCAAATTTGGTCTAGAAGGAAGGTTATATTAAGAGTTCACTAAAGTCCCGATTCAATATAAAGGAAGGTTAAGGTTCACTTAGAAATGGTCTGCGAATCAGGAATCACATTTGCAGCCACTATAATTTGCAACAAAATGTTTTAGGATGGGGGCGGGCAGCCACAAGTCCTTGGAAAGCATGTGTGTAAAATGTTTTCTTAAATAAATCATGAATTAAAATCTCTTGCGAAACACAGCTTTCAAAACACGAAGCACCCAGATTTTTCTCAGATGGCACTTGGTTAACAACAACAACAACAACAAAAAAAAAAAAAAGAATACTCGGGGCACATTTCATCAGAGACACTGTCTGTCTGATTCTCTTTCAAAAAGTCAACCTTAGAGCAGGAGCATGTTTAATCACAGGCTTAAGAGTCTAGACAGCTGTATGATTATTAACCAGGGTAATATTGTAGCATGGCAAAGGCTATGGCTCGTCCTATCTTCTTTTCAATACTTAGGACGGTTCCAGTATATCTCAATCAGAGCACAAGGATATTAGACCACACAAAACAGAAATGGATGGTACTATGGTAAAGACTCATTTATAGCCCTATATATAAATGGATGGTAATTCTTGGTGTGGGCAGCAGTGCACCAAAAAAGGTCTCCTGCTTCTAGTTCGCCTCTGATTACGAAACCAGGCAGAGCGTCTGGCCAATTAAAGGTCCCCGCTGGTGAACATTCCAAAAGGTTGTCATCCATGAACATTCACCCAGAAGCCCCAACATGGATCTGGCCTCTCCTCTGTCTGGCTCCATCTGCCTCCCCAGTGTGCCGTCTCCGGCTTTGTCTCTGTATACAAAAGCTCCCTGCCTACAACACTTCCCAGGTCAGCTCATTGTGAGATGTTTAACTTGTTTCAAAATTGTCATAGAAACTCTCCGAATTCACTTTCATACAGCTGACAAACGAGCATTTAACTGGAAAGAGCAGGGGCTTTCTGTTATGCATTAGGGATTTGGGATACGCGGGAACATTGGAATGTAAGGCCTCATTCCAAAATGAGAAGAACAATCAGGTCACAAGTGAACCAGCAGAGTAGTGCGTGATTGATGAACTTCAGCCAATGGTACAGTGCATACTGTTACATGACTCAAAAATTTGGGATGGGCCATAAAAAGCCTAAAAAACTAAGTGGTACTAAAAAGAAACAGCTGTAAGAAGAGTAGACAACTAATGTGGTTAATTGGCAACAGGTCAAAAACACGACTGGGTACAAAAAGTGCTTCTGGGCAGGGGTTCATCAATCTGCAAAAAAGTACGTCTACTAATTGTGGAACAATTTCACAGCAAAGCTCCTCAATGTAAAATCTACCGTACATAATACCATCAAAGGTTTCAGAGGAACTTGAGAAATCTCTGTGCACAAGGCTCAAACCCAATATTGGATGTCTGATCTTCGGGCCCTTGGGTAGCACTTCATTAAAACAGGCATGATCCTGCTCAGGAACACTTCCTGAAATCATTGCCTGTAAACGTATTCAACATTCGATATGCTTTGTATGTTTAAATGTGAATAACATATGGGTTTATGAGATTTGCAAATCATATTACAAGTCATACTCTGCATATTACAAGTATAAAGAATTAATTATTATTTTATTATTTCCCCCACAACCTTCCCAAAATCACTAATGGACATGACTGATTTGTATGTTTACATCACTTGCAGTATTTCAGTGGAACATCACAAGCAGTTACTGTAGAGGTACCCATACTATTGTAATACACACAACAGACTACGCATCCTTTTCTTCAAAGCATGGGCAGTGTACAAAACTTGTGTTACACAGTAAAACTTACTCACTTCAGCTTTGGGCCAAATACCAATCCACCATTGTTGATAAGCAAGAAGCACTTTGCTGTGAACTAGTAAGCTTACAAGAGTTTTGTAAAAATAAACTGCACAACACTGAAACAACTTGATTTCCTGTTAAAGTATTTTAAAGAAAAAAAGGATTTGGGGGAAAATGTGCTGTTTAAATGTGCTGCAGGAAAAAGCAGTGATTCTCCAGACATCATGTCACAGCACCACAGTTACAACAGACGAAAAAACCTGGGCAAAAACCTGGCTCATCCCTTGGCCAAAAAGACCTCGTCTCCATAACGTGCCTCTTCTCTTTAATGCTTAAATGAAAGGAGACAAGCAAGACTTACAGCTTGAAAACCTTTCCTTTCTCTCTGAAAAGTGATTTAGTGTTGCAGAAACACCACAGTAGAGACTCAAACCAAGCCAAAGGGGAGAAAAATCCATTTCAAAAGGAATCCTAGTTCTGTATATATGGCACAGATGCATGAATACTAACTCAAAATATATCCTAATACACCCATTAACCCTCAGAAGGGCTTCAGAAGTATTTTAACACCATACGCTGCAATCAAGAGAAGACCAAGATGACTATTATAAACAGTGACGAAGCAGAGTCAAGAGGGGATGAAATCTTCCAGATGTTGAACCTGAAGGCAAGCAAGGAATGGTGTGTGTATTTACAAGTAATAGAGCAAAAGGGGCCCACCGGCAAGATGAGGTCAATCCCGTGATCATGTTTCCAAATCCTCAATATGACAAGATGGCCACAATGATTCTGATATAGCTGCTGGGCTGAGGAAACCGGATAGCAGTGATGTTGGTGGGAAGAGCGGCTCTATTACTCAAACGTGAAAAAAGAAAAACTTACACAAAGTTATGCTTTTGTCATGAACATCCCTTACCCCATCCCCACTGAGGCCTAGGAGTAGAAGTCGTTTATGCAAGAGCTTTCAAACAGAGGCCTCTCAGTTTACTTGGAGAAATCCACCATTTTGTTTTGACTAATTCCTTCAAAGACCATATTCAGCCTCAAAGCTTCCACAAAACCTTGCACAATCCAGTCCTCGGAGTATCCATGCTGTAGGCTTGAGGTGATTGACAATGGTATCAGGAATCACAGATCAATTTCATCATGATGGATATGAAACTGGATGATGCAGAAAACAGATAGCTTTAAAGGCTAGCAGGCTTAAGAGTCTAGACAGCTGTATGATTATTAACCAGGGTAATATTGTAGCATGGCAAAGGCTATGGCTCATCCTATCTTCTCTTGAATATTTAGTACTGTTCCTGTTACGATTTGTGGCAATAATATAAATATGTAGGCACTGCCTAAAAGCGAAGCTCCAAAAAGGTTTGCATGTGAGTAAGAAAATAAGCTGCAAAATGCACTCAGCGATGATGGCAGTGGTGCGAGGAATATTTTTCCTGCCATTATCTTCATTTATTGGGCTGCCCGTGTGGGCATGTAAGCATGGATACGACAAAATGTACACATTTTACACAGTAGTCTTAATTTTTCCCCCTCACTTTGATATGTTAAGTTAAAATGTAGCTTCGTGAATGGTTACGGCAGTGTTTAAATTTGTGCGGTGCAATTTTAAAGGCCCTTACACAACAAATTTTCTGCTGAAATATCCACAGAAAATCATGCGGGTCATTAAACGTACACAATAAGAATTAATTTGGTGCAATCAGATCCATCGTGTTTATTATTACCTGATTAATCAAATTAGAACTTCACTGGGTTTAAAGTCATACAGCAGGAAAAAGCTTCGGGCGTAGCACTGGGTCTCTGCTAGTGCGGCAGTGTCCGAGATCTGAGTGACTTTATTTCACTGTTGAACACAACCTTTTGAGCACTGCCTTATTTCTTGTTGCCCATGTAGCATTAGTTTCTAAGCTTTAGCTTTTGAACCACATCATGAAACTCACAATTGTTCTCTCCACTAACAACAAATAATCTACAGACAAGGTCACTTTCACTTTCGACAAAAGATTAGAATCCTGCATATTATCATCATCCCTTAATGATCAATCAACCATTTTCTGAACCGCTTAATCCTAATTAGGGTCACGGGGAAGCTGGCGCCCATCTCAGCCGACTCTGGGCGAGGGCAGAGTACACCGTGGACAGCTCGCCAGGCCATCGTAGGGCATCCCTTAATGATGTTCCTACAAATTATTTTCCTAAACATGAAGAGAATGTTATGTGGGCAATAAACATTCTACTGTTTTAGCTATTTTAGCACACAAAAGAAACAAACTGCAAGGTCGTCTTTGTTTTGTTTTTTTCTCCAAAAGTAAAAATACATCACTTTTCTGGTGATTACAACCCTTGCTGTTCTTTTAACTTTGTTACTCTTCCATCTTGTCATTCCTGATTTAAAATCTAATCTAAATCTTCTACACTGGAAAGACCACATGTGTGGTTGTTAAAATGACTTTCATTGTCACTTTTACCAGTCAGGAGACTTTCAGCTACTTGTTCCAACTCTGCTCAGTGCAGGTCATCAAGCTGCATACACACAGGAAGTGAAGATCAACAAGCGAGTAGCTTTGGCGATAAAAGTGTTCACACACACAAAGAAACTCACTCGTTGCCGACTCTAGATGCCTTCTTGTATGTTTCCGAGTAAAACCATGCGCAGTATCTGGCAATTTTGCTACGAGACCATACAGCATGTGTATGTACACACACACACACACACACTCAATTCAATTCAGTTTTATTTGTATAGCGCTTTTTACAATTGACATTGTCACAAAGCAGCTTTACATAGTAAA
>JAQMYF010000024.1:38429967-38443577 GCA_030014195.1 Neosilurus mollespiculum | reverse complement strand
CTCCCTCAGTTGACACAAGGAAGAAACCTTGAGAGGAACCAGGCTCAAGAGGGAAACCCATCCTCATTTGGGTGAATACATACATATATATATATATATATATATATATATATAAATAAAACAGAGCTCTTTAACAGCGACTGTTTACCCATATTTACTTTATTTTACTTCACAGATTGCAGTTTATAGATCAAACCATCACTTTTTTTTTTATCTCTCTGCCTATATCACTGCTTCTTCTTATCAAATATCAGCTGTAATATAAACTGCAACATATCCAGATAATACTGAGAAGATAAAGGAGGAAAAAAAGGAATACAGCACGCTGCACTTTGTCTTGTTTTTGTGAGCACTACACACACACGAGTTACAAGTACTTTCAGATTTTTCCCCGTTTCAGCACTTCAACTTATTTATAACTTTATTTATTGTTTATCAGAACTTAACCCAACTTATTCAGTGGAAAACACGGTTATAGCAGCAGTTAGCTAGCACCAAACGTGTTCTTTTGTTAACTGTTTGTGTGTTCTTTTTTGAGACAGCATGTCTGTTGGCTGCAGATTACTTCATGTTTGTGAAACTATCTGTCATTAATAAACTGCCATTTGGATTGAGACCTGAGTTGACTCTTTGTTCTTGAGCTGCTCCTGGATCCAGAAGACTAGACAGGAGGAGCACGTGAACCCATAGCGAGGAGAGACAGAGAAATTATCCCAACAACGGCAATGATTGGGTTTGACATTGGAATCATTCGACTCGTGTTCATCGTTTGCTTACGGTTAAAGTTTTGGGGAAGTCAAACAGCACCTGTCAGTCAACATTACCTTTTCACTTCGATTGCTTCAATTGCATCACCTGAAATTTGAACACAGTTTAACTCCTGGGTATCACATGAGAAAACTGTTCAATTTACTGACTTTACGTGGTCAGCTGTCACTCATCACTTCCTGTCTATATGTGGGCTTTGTCCACTTTGGATTGAAACTGGCTATGGTACAGTGATTACAGCAAAATGCACAATATTTTATTGTTAAAACAACCCCGAAAAAATAATTCCTGAAAAAATAAGGTCTGGCATTAAAGGGATAAAACACCTTTGTTCATTTTAGCCATTGTAGCATTTTTAGGATGCGCCATCTAAAGCGTAATGAATATTTAAACTGTAATAGCAGCTGTGAGAACCAAAGTTCATTTAACTGCCCCGCCCTTTTACTAGGGGACACACCAAATCAACACTGCGTCTTCAACCTCTTCAAAAGACTTTATGACATGTTCAGAAGGTCTGTAAAAGTGGGATTAGGGAAGCACATAGGTGGAGGGGAAGTGAGTGTGAATTACCAGTGTGAGTGGAGATCTGGTCTTAGCCTCATCCCAATGAAATTTATGGGAATAATTAGCAGGGATTACAGAGCTTCTGGAATGTTAACAAAGCTGGGGATTTGGCCCAAAATCTATGGTAAATCCTTGGCTCATGTTCTTCCTCTTTCTCCACAACCACAAAAAGTTTCTCTGGGACCATAAAAACACCACAATTATTGGCAGCATCAGTACTATTCTCTCTCTCCCCCCATTAATATCATTACTATTAGACAGCAACTGTCTCGGGGTTTTATTCACAATGCCACTCCAACAACCGTATGAAGTGTGATTGGTAAGGGAAGGGTAGAGTGGAACAGGGACTCTGGGAGCTAGTCGACTCGTACTGGTGCTCTCTATTTCATGCACATTCAAAATGCAACACAATGTCTTATTACAAAATCGGCACATTTCTCTCTGGCAGTTCGTCTCTGAAATGGATCCAAAGAGCATGATCAAACATGACCTCGTAACAACAATGTCCGTCAGGGCAAACATACAAAACAGCGGGTTTTGGTATTAAATTCTACTGAAAGAGGGAGGACGACTGAAAGAAAAACAATGAAGGATAACAAAAGAGAAGGGACCAGACCTTGGATCAGGCCTTGGAGCAAGCCAGAACAGATAAAATGGCCCAACAGAATGAAGACAAAGGAAAGAAAAGCTTTGAGATGTTAAGGCTAGATAAAAAGGAATGCCTGCATCAATACTTCCTACAACGCATGCTTTTTAAGACAAGGCAAGATGCATGAGCCAAGCGATCGGGCCCCAGGGGACTAAACATGCAAATTGGAAGTGTTAACAAGGCGCTTTGGTCGCTGCCTTGTGGTGAGGAAAAGGCACAAATGTGCAGGCTGATTTTTTGAAACGTCAATCAGAGGCGGCTCTGCACTGTACTGGTTCACTCAGAGAAGAACAGAGGTAAACAATGTCACTAGAACTACACAAGTGTCAAAGCTGTTTGAGTGTGTGGGTACAAAAAGGTATAAATACATACGGCTCATCCATGTAGGGAGTATGTGTGTACATGAGTAAAGAAAACATAAGGGCCTGTGGAAAGAAACAGAAGGGACGTCCATCTCTTTCCCAAAAGTACAACACTTTTGAATCAGTGCTGACTTGAACACCACACAATGCTTCACACAGTTTTGGTAATTCTGGGGATTAAGCTCCTCTTCCTTTAGTCAAAATCCCGCTGTAAATTTTCCCTCAGTCGCGCGGCCTGTCAATCCTCTCCTGGCACTGGTTTTGATGCTGCTTGAGGCTCTCAGTTCGCAGTATGTGGGTCTTGGTGGTCTCACATGGAATGGTATTTCTGTCACACAATTGTTCCTACACACAGCATTCACCCCCTACTGGGCTGTCACTCACTGGAGGCTGTGTAGGGGTGCATGTTGAGAAACCAGTGCAAAAAGTAATGTTACAGTTGGGTAACAAACACTAGTGGTTTTACGACAAATAAGAGAGCAAAACCAGGCATGAGACTCATCACTTGAGTTACATCCAAAGACCAGAAGCACAATCAAAAATGTTAATGCAGCTTGCTTGAGCCAAAAAAAACAAAACAAAAACAACAACAAAAAAAAACAAAACATTGTTGACCAGATGAATTAGTTGCTGATTTATAGATTTCTGTATCCAACCACCTTGAAATATGTGCATCTCAAATCCATGAGTCATGAAGAAACTAATGACTTGGCCACTATCTCAGCCAAGTGTTTCCAAGAACAACAACAAAAAAAAGCCCTAAGGCTCTAAAACATTTATACTTTAATCTTAGCACTAACAAATCAAGTACAAATTATAAAGTGGACCAACTTTTACCCAACACCAAGCCAAAACTCACATCCTCAAACCCCCACTTTACGCATCATGGGTCAATGTGTTTCATATCTTTCTGATAACCAAATAACCAGCCCGCCACAGGGCCTGGCCATGATACTGGAACAGGCTTCAGCAAGGTCATTTTAACCTCGCTCGTGGCTCAAAGCTTTAATTACCCTCACTGATATATTGGTCCAACTCAATAACAGAACCTCAGAAATGCTGCCAGTGCCCTAAAGTAGAGATTTATATACTGTACATTTGGATTGAAATGAATTTCTCCAGCTGCAGGCCGATGACAAGCTGGTCTAAACCCATATTTGTTATAAAATGGCAAAAATCTGACAATTCATTTTCCAAAAAAAAACAACACAGTTTTCATTACACTCAGTGTCCTTTTCATTAGGAACACCAATTATCCTTACAGCCAATCCTGTGGTGATCTAGTGCAATGCAAATTATCATGCAAAAACAGGTCAAGTGCTTCAGTTCATCTAAAAAATAAAAAACATCTTATGATCTGTGGAACACACACAACATGCCGTACTTTGAAGTGGACGAGCTACAACAACTGAACACCACATCAGGTTCCACGCCAAAACTGGACAGTTATAGATGACAGAAATATTGCTTGGTCTTGTTCCAATCTTCATTTGCCTGTTTTCAGGGGAACAGGTTACTGTTCTTGGCAGACGGGAACAGAATCCGATATGATAGTCTTCTGCTGTCGAAGATTCATCCACTTCAAGTTTCAACATGATGCGTGTCCTTTAGCTGCTTCTCTTTTCACCACAGCTGTAAAGAGTGTTGACTGCACACAATATTGAGACACCAGGAACTCAAAGTCACTGAGTCACGTTACTCTATGATTTTTTAAGAGCACTGAATGTACATTCCCTTTAATTCCTTTGTAAACCAATATATAAATATGGGACATAAAATCCCTTTCTCCTTAACCTCAGGAGATAATTTTCGTTTATGCTGAATTCTGTTGTTATATCCACTAGGGATGTGAATCGAACAACAACAACTCATGATTCAATTAGGTTCTGATTCTTGGGGTGACGAATCGATTCAGAATTGATTCTTGATTCAAACCGATGTTTGATTCATAACCATTACAAACAAAGGGAGCCAATTTCACGAGTAACTACATTCTTCTATAAGCTGGGAATGACTTCTATAAGAAAGAAAGAAATTATATTACTAGACAGCTGGTTTTGTAGATGTACTGATCCGCTTTGCTCATTCAGAGTTGGTTGGGAGTTTAGTGAAGTGATGGAGTGTGTTGGTCAGGAGTTGGTCGTGCTGCTGCTCCGGTTCTTTTAGCTCCGGGTGATGGTGTAAGGTGGGGATTTGAAGTTTTCCCAAAATACTTGACTTTAATTGTCTTTGGCATGTCATATCATATCATATCAAGCTCCTTCTTACCCGGAAAATCCGAAGTGCAGCATATTCCTTCAGCGAAGACGGTGCTGGCTGTATTTCTTTTTCCTCATCCATGTCAAAGCTAAGCTAAAAGCTACCGTGTTTCCCTGATAATAAGACACTGTCTTATTGGGGGTTTTTTTCAGTTCAAAAAACACCATAAGGCTTATTTTGGGGGTAGGTCTTATTTTAATTAACATTAACAGCAATTTTAATAAACAGGTAACTGTGAACACAAAACTCTGCCTAGATATTAGGCAGAAGATAGAAGATAATACCGGTAAATAAAATGAGCTTTATGCTCCCCCAGTCCTGCTTTTACCCCCATCATGCCCCTCAGTCCTGCTGTACAATACTTTACTTACCTTTTTTTCCTTAACTTTCTCTTTTTCTGTCTCTCCTCCGCGGCGCTGCTGTAAATGGTGCTGGCGCGTGTGCATTCACAGAAAACGAGGGGAAGGTGCAAACACAATATGGATTTAGCTAGGTCTTTTGTTTTCGGGGTAGGGCTTATTTTGGACCGTTCTGCAGAAGAAAGGGTAGGTCTTATTATCGGGGAAACACGCTGGTTCTGGAGCTGCCACTCACTGGAACAATTCACGACAGAGGCGGTGTGTGGACAGATGGTACGCGTTGTGCGTAAGGTTGGAAATGCTCAAACACGTGATCTTAAAAATCGATTCTTGAAAAGTTGAATCGTTTCATAATGCTAATAAATAAGAATTGCAATTCAGACGTGAATTGATTTTTTTCTGGCACCCCTAATATCCACCCACCCTGCCATGCTGATGCTGAAAATTATTCTCTGCTTAATAGGAAAAAAAGCTAGGTTCTAAGTTAGACTACCACAGGAGCAGATGTCTTTTTAGGTGTTAAAGCATTGCAGTATTCATAGGGTTGAAAGCCAGATTATCAAGGGACAGTTTCGTTGAGTGGGACACCCTGTCAGAATGGACGATTCAAGAATACCAAATGCTGTTCTCCTCAGTCAGTTGAGCAGTAGCAAGAAAGCCGTAGGCAGACCTAGGTTAAGCCAAAAGGATACCTTGAGGCAGAACAAGCCCTGACACCTGGGAAAATATTGCTCATGCACACACAACATGGCGTAACACCTGCCATGAGGGCGTACGAGCTTTTGAAGAGAATCGAACAAGACTCTCTAACAATAAGAGGGCAGGGAGGAAAGCCAACCCCAGCAACCCTGCAGCGGACTCTTTATACATACGAAATTGTAATCGAGCCTGTGGATCAAGAATTGGCCAAATCTCCCACTAGAGGACTCATAATTAACAATGTCGAAGGAAAACTCATGCGTCGTCATCAATGTGAAAATCCGTGATCAATTCATACCCACCTTTGGTGGCGTGCTCCTGGTTTAGGATACATGCTTCTGAGTTATGAGGTTATTCAAAAAGACAGCAAAATCAGTTTTGTTTTTTTTTTTTTAAACCACATGTTCTTAGGCTTGTAATCTTGCTGACAACGGGGAGGAACAGTTTCTGGTGAGCAAGGATCAGTTTCCTTCATTGATACTGTTGATATTCTAGTGGCCCATTTCTCAACAAAGGAGTTAATCCTCAGTCACAGACAAAGAGAAATATAATTCCTCATGCATTTGCTCTTAAACAACACTACAAAGAAACCCAGGGTGAGAATACAGAGACTGGTCTTTAACTGCCACTACAGACTTTCCATCCACCAAGAGAAAATGCATCCAGGTTTACTCAAATACAGACTGTTCTTAGAGCTAAAATCATCATCACTGGTGAATACAGGTAAAAAAAATCTTGATTCATCAATCTTTTGTTGTTGATAATGAATCAAATCTAACTAATTAGTTCACACCATTTGAAATGAGCTCAACATATTTAACAGCGGGCAGGGTTTTATCTGCACAATAAATAAATAAATAAATAAACAAACAAACAAACAAATAAATAGGGGGGTGGATGGATTATATATAATTAAATAAAGAAAGACATGAGCTTGTGTACAAAGCAAAAAAATTTATATATTTAGAAATGTCACTAGAAATGTTAACTTTAATATTAAGAAATGGTGCAACCCTTACCAGTCTTGTAGCTTATCTCTGCCGTGATATGACAATAAGTCAATTATTTACCAGAATGCACCTGTGAGACATACGGTAAACAAAGTATGCCCTCCAATACCTCTATACACATACAGTACCTCTATAAGAACACATATATATGTATACTATATCAGGAAGTTGAAGAGCTGTGGGTGTTGGCTCTTCAGTTATAATGCACTAAAGTCATTAAAATGGGATCCTCCAAGCTTAGAGAAGGAAAAGCCTTTGATCTTCACCATTGTCCATACCTGAGGCATGACATAGCACCCAGCTGCCAATATAAAGCAAAACAGACTGTCCAAGCGCAGCAAAGAGTGTTTCGCTGTCTCCCAATAAGAAACTGTTGACATAAAGTGATACCAATCTGGTCGGTGCTAACCACTCTCCTTTTGAAGAGCCTCTGCACAGCAGGAACTTAACACACACGTTTTACAACATCTAGGCCAATCATCAACCATCACAAACAGTGGGGCTTTTCTTTAAAAGCCAAGACCCTCTCTGCTTTGGTTAGGAATGGGAGGGTGTAAGAGCTTCAGACCTTAGTGGAGAACTGTGTACTTCGTGGCTCACGTAAGTATGAGGTCCCTTCTGATAAAATGACGCTCTAACGCAAAGGATCTAAAGACATCGACAGTTTGGGGAACGAACATCTTAAACCCCAGAGAGTAATGAGGAATTCAACAAATGTCCTCCTTTATACCATGGAAAATTATTTCCACTGCCCCCCCTGCCGTATACACAATTCCTCTGTTCAACCATAAACCTACCTATTTACAGCACACACAACTTCCAACAACCCTTATAAATGACAAAAAAGGGAAAGAGACCAACTATTACGGTCATCTAGTGAATCAAATGTGTCAGTGTTAGTGTTGGTAATATATAGTTTGAGGCACTGCTTAAAAGCGGAGCTTCCATATGATTTCTCTTACTTGACAAGCTTTTGGTGGGAACTCTTCAACCCCAAACACGTATCCTACATACATCAAGATCAATTCATTTTAATAACTTGTTTATATAAGAGAATAAAAATGAGGTCACCAAACGTAATCCTAGCCTCGATTTAGAAAACGTAGCTTTAGAGAACATTTCAAAAACAAGAATAGTATTAGTTGTTTATTTATTTCACGCCATTAACGATCACATGACCCGAGTATTATACGCCTCTTGTTCTCTGTATTTTTGAGGCAGCCATAGTCTAATGGTTAGAGAAGCGGCTTTGGGACCGAAAGATCGCTTGCTCAATTCCCGAACCAGCAGGGAAAATGTGTGGTGGTGGGGGAGTGAGCTGCACCTTCCCTTCCTCCACATTCAGAATTAAGTGCCCTTGAGCAAGGCACCTAACCCCCAACTGTTCTCCGAGCACCCCAGTGTGTGTGGCAGCCCACTGCTCCGTGTGTGTGCTCACTTTAGATGGATAAAATGCAGAAACAATAATTTCCCTTGCTGGATTAATACAGTATAGCAAAATAAAAAAATTAAAAATTACTCTTCCCAGAAAAAAAAAATTACGTTTTTCGTTTTTTGAGATATAAAAATTTCCAAGAATAACACAGGGTCCCCATGTGGATGCCAGAAGGATGGAGGCACAGACAGATGTATGCTATAGGTTTTATTAAGAAAAATTCGTATCTCAGAGGGGAACCACTTTTTGCAACCAAACTTGGGCACGTTCATCTATGGGGGGATAGTAGTTCAAAGCCATTTTCGTATGGCTTGGCGAAAATTAAAGAAAATGTCTTGACGTTCCAAAAGCAACTTGGTGGTTAGACGCCTTTTCCTTATCAATGGTGCTTCACTCGCATTTGTATAACATCTTTTCAGCTTTGTCAAAGAGGAAAAAAAGGTTATAAATAGACACGTTTAAAACATGATTGAGCATTCACTCATTCGCTTGCCCTGGATCATATGCAAAACACCACAAGCACAAGGTCTTAATTGGAAAGGTAGAAATTCAGTGGGAAAAAATACTATAATTTTTTCACCACAAGCTCATAACAAAAGATGCCTGTGGCTGAACGATCGCTGCTCGTATCAGATGCATTGACTAGAAAACTGTTCTTTTGCTGTTCAGGTTCTATCTGGGTGAATATGAAATGGTAGAACTTAATAATACCAAGTTCACAATGTGTCTATTATTGCATTATATGATTTACAATACCAACGAGCGAAAACACTGGAAAGAAGGATACGTTTTGATGAAAAATTTGATTTGGCCAGCTTGGCTGGAACATACCATGTGAAAAAAATGCGGAGGGTAAGAAAAATAATAATACCCTTGCTGATTAATCACAGAAAAGCAGAAAGGTTGGCCTGGAAAGGATATAATTTTGGCCATGGATGCTGTGTTGGACGTAGTTGGCCTAAGTGTGGATAGAATGTGGATTCAGGACCATGGAAAAATGGAGAATAGATGTTTTGACTACCAGGTGAAAAGGGCCAGCGCTGAAAGCCAAAACCAGAAGGGGACACTGACAGTTCAATTACCTTCTCCTGTGGACCATTTTCACCCTAGCAACAGGAGACATTGTTAGCCAAAAGCAGAGCTTTTTGTCTGCTCTTTCTGCTTTCTAAGAAGCCTCCACCCTTCAGCGACTGTAGACCTTGTTACTCTCACTGGATCAATTAACTCAGGCTCTATTATTAACAAAGAAAAGAGTCCGATGCATATCAGGGTCTATTGTGGGATGCACATGTGACTGTTCAACAAGCCATTAAAACACATTCTTGTTAACCATCATGACAAAAACCAGAGTAAAACTACAATAAGAGATTATCAGTGCAGGTGAGTTTGGGTACGATCAGCTAAATTTTACATTACAATAATACACCAGGGAAAACAGTGGGCTTTTGGCTTGGTGTAAAGTACAAGGCAAATTGTGAGCAAATGGTGTCCGTGATTTGAGACAGCTGTTCTATTTCTCACATGTAACACCCTACTTACAACTACTAAGACTTACATGATCTCACCTGCTAACTTCCCATGATTACATGATGACATGCATATTAGTAATATATATATTTTTTTTCAACACCACCAACAATAATCATAAAAAGCTATGTGCTTATATCAGTAATATTCAAACGATGCTAAATACGACAAAACATATTACATTACTTAGGGCAATGTCCACAAGTTTTTTTTATATATCTATTTTTTTTATAGTCACTAAAACTAACAGTGACGCAATCTTTCCAAAAGCAAACACACAGGCCATAAAACGTTACAATTATGATGGATCTGAATGGAATGAAAATCAACAAGCATACTCCGATTACAATTTAATTATACACGACACCAGCAGGTGAAATGATTCCACCAAAATCTGGCTTTGGGTAACTGCAAAAGTGATTCATTCATCACAAGTTGCACGTTTGTCCCAATCACATGGTTGTCCCCATTCAAAAGTTCCAACAAACTGACTCAACCCTGAAACATGACTAACAATGTAATGACTATCAATTAAAAAAGATATATCAATAAATAAACAAAACTGAATGCCCTCAGTTAATTCCGTTTGCGGATTGTTTTCCTTGGAAGCTATAATCCATAAATTTAATCAAATTTTGTCACGATTTCTACCCAGATTTAGTTGAGAAAAAGTCATCTAAATATGCTATGAATGTCCAAAAACACTTGTCTATTTGTTAAATAACATTTGTGACTGATCACAGCAATGTGGGTATTAAGTCGAAAATAATTAAATACCTAGTTAAACTTTAAACATGATTTTCTCCAAAGTTGTATAAAAGCCTGAAAATCCCTGGCAGGTTTTGGTTAGTTACTCCAACATATGCTAGAAAATTTGGTATCATTTTAAAGCTTAGGATATCAGGTACAAAATGGTACCAATAAAAACATTTATGAATTCTGACTTAATAACCAACTTGTTGTCAAAGTGGTTTTCAGCTCGCACGTCAAAAGGAGTTGAGAGTTTTTGAGCCCAATATGGAGCGGATGGAAATAGACTGCAGCATGGAGGTTTTGAAATCTTGTTGGGCTGAACAATTTTCCAAGATTGAGATCACGTTGCAAACTTCTAACAAACGTATTGCATGAACCCTATTCATATCCAGAATCCTTTATAAGCCAAATTTTCACCATGCTTCAACAAAGCATGACGCTGCCCCTTAAATTATTGGAGACAATAACAAAATACTTACTTGTGTATAATTCAAGTCTTAAACCTGTCTTTAAAAGGATCTGTAAGAGGGGATTTGACTATAAGCAATTTTAAATGCTACTGATGGAAAAAGCAGGCAAAACCCTTTACCCCGTGGCATACATACTGTACATCAGAGCACAACGAAAATCGGTAGGTTTATGTAGTTACCTGTTCCCAACCTCCACAACAAATATGGTGAAGATCGGTGACGCCATTTTTGGGTAAGTGCACGGAATTCAACTATGGATGTCCATCGCATGTGATTGCGCTGAGGGGTAAGAACTATTCTTCATCTAGTACATTTTTTCAATGGCATGACCTTTGACCTTTATCTGCTCAGTTGTACAAATGAGATAAATGCAAGCCAAATGCCATAAATGTGAGTACACAGTAACTAATAAAGGGTGCTGAGCACTGCCAAGCTAGTTAGCCTAGTGGTGTGATTCTTTCAGGTAAAAGAGGTCCCAGACAGATGAGCCCTTGTTTTGTGTGTGTGTGTGTGTGTGTGTGTGGAAGACTGGGCTCAGTGTGTTTTCCACATGAAGTCCAGATCACTTGAGCCTGAGAGCCACTTCTGGGCCCTTGGGCAAGCACTGTTCTCTCCTTAACATGCATTCTCATTTTAATATCACCTCATGGTATTAATAGTCCAAATAACTACATGTAAATGTAAAAGCCACGGATTTCCTTCACTGCAGGGAAACATGTGGAACGAGCTAAACAGTGTGTGTCCTGGAGCCAGCTTTACTCTTCCCTACCACGGAGAAGAGCTCAAAGTCTTCCTCCAAAAACACACACACACACACAACCACCCCACCCCCACCCAGCCAGCAAGCAGATAGTAATCACCACATTTACATGGCTATTATGCTGTACTGCGATAAGATTTGGGTTTAGAATTGGAGAATTGAGTTACTTGTGCTTCTAAGTGCACTACAGAGGCAGTGTGCGCGTTGTTAGGAATATAAAGTAACTAAAACCAAGCTAGAGAAACACTGACTTGCGTCCCTCTGCTACTATATTAACTTCCTTATACAAAGAGAAACAAGAGCCGCCGGGTTCCCGACATTAAATCACAGCACGATCTTCAGTTTGTGACTCGCCTATAAAATAAAATGGCTTTATGGTTATAATGTTATCAGAGCAAACATATCCGGCTCAAGTCTGCACTCTATCAGAAAAACACAATCCCGGGTTATATATATATAAATATATATAAATATATGTATCGCATGATCATTGTGACCCATGCAGGAGGAATAAAAGTGTTCCCAGCCCATTCAAAGCTGTGGTTCTCTTTGAAGAGGTCGGGAAGTAGCGAGGAAAAGGCCGGGAGGGACCCTTACCATACACTCCTTTGTTGGGGACGTCGTTACTGTTGAAGCCCTTGGAGCTGTACGCCGTCCGGACTTCGTTGCAGTTCTTTGACTTCTGTTCACTCGGGCTCAGGCTGCCGGAGACCAAAATCACTGCGGAGAAACTAACCGCGAGCGCAACAACCGCCTTCATCATTGTGTCCGACTGGAGGAAGTTTCACGCGCGACGCCGCCGAGCACTCAACACCCTCTGGCCTCGGGTTCAACTCTGTGCGTTTGAGACCCCGCGTCGGATTTCCACATGGAGATGCGGCGTCTCCCGGGTTCCGCTCCTCTCCCAGACACGCGCTTCACGCACAGTGCGGGCTGCGAAAGTTTCTGGAAGTTGCTTCACAGCTGAAAACGACTACGAGGGCAATTAGGAATTCGGTTTCTCGAGGCTTCTTGGTGGTCTCGCGTGGTCAAACTTTTTCATGGAAAAAAAAAAGGCCAGTTACCAGAGAGAGAGAGAGAGAGAGAGAGAGAGAGACGCGAACACACGTTAAAAACAAACTACTCGGATTAAAAGAGTTTCGCCGGGAGTTATCCACTCATGCTCTAATTCCGTCCGAACACAATGGAAGTTTCTTAAGTTTCTTCTTCTTCTTCTTCTTCTTCTTCTTCTTCTTCTTCTTCTTCTTCTTCTTCCCAGCGCTGAGTAGTTTGCGAGACGGGACGTTTTAAGGCTTTTGGAGTCACTCGCCGTGTGCTCGAGCGTTGCCTGCGCGCGCGCGGCACGACGTCTTCGGCGCATAGACTTGCGCGCTCACGTGAAAGCAGTTCCAGACAAAGCGGCGTGTACGCGCAACACGCGTTCACCTGGGGGGTATCTGACTCAGGTATCTGAAGTCGGAGAGTTTTTCTGGAACTAGATTTTTTTGTTTGGTTGGGGTTTTTTTTGCAGTTATTTAAACTTTTTTGCATTTCTTTTTTCTTTTCACAGCAAACGTTTATATATATATATATATACACACACACACACTTTACATACAGTGTTACTGTAAAATTGCCACTGCTTTTATATTTGCATTTATATTTCATTTTATATATATATTTCTGTATGCTTTATTTTTATTTTATTATTTTTTTTATTTTATTTTATATATTATATATTTTTTATTTTATTTTATATTTTTACATTTTTATATTTATATTGACTTTAACTATAAAGTCCTTTTAAATAGTTATAGTTATTGTTATTGTTCTTTTCCTCTTGATATTAATAGCTTATTTTAAAATTTTTAGGACAGTCGTAACAAGCATTTCACTACATATTGTATTGTGTATGATTTTTGTACGTGACAAATACATTTGAATATATATATATATATATATATATATATATATATATATATATATGTGTGTGTGTGTGTGTGTGTGTGTGTGTGT
>JAQMYF010000024.1:38384217-38423682 GCA_030014195.1 Neosilurus mollespiculum | reverse complement strand
CGCCCGAGCTGGGAATCGAACCCAGGACCTTCTTGCTGTGAGGCGGACATGCTAACCACTGCGCCACCGTGCCGCCCATAATCAATATTCATTTAAGGATATTTATTAGCCTTAGGCAGCAATTTTTAATTTTTCCCATATTACCAAGTTATGTAGTTAGATAATATAGAACAGCATGATTCAGGTAAAGTGTGACTCAACCAATGTTTGTGGGTTTTTTTTTTAATGAAAGAAGAGTGGGGGAAATGAAAAAAGCAGCAAATGGAAAAGGGTCATTGAAGGTGCATGGTACACAGTAGGTGGAGAGAGGTGAGTCAGAAGGGAAATGTCATGGCTTTATAGACACACTTAAGGTAGAATTACCACCAGAGCAAAACAGGTGCTGTTGTCAAGGGAACCAGAACTCATCAGCAGTATCGGTATTATAGGCTATACGGTTATTCAAAATATTTCCATCTGTCATTTTTTTCTTTAAATATTTTTTTATCACTCTATTAATTGAATCATGAACATTTTAATATTGGAATTTATGTTGGATAAAAGTAAAAAACAGATACATTTTTTTTATGAAGAACCTTGGTCAGGGTGGGACAGTGGTGCAATAGTTAGCACTTCTGTCTGACAACAAGAAGGTCCTCAGTTCAAGTCCTTTGGGTCGGTGAGGGCCTTTCGGTGTGGAGTTTGCATGTTCTCCCCGTGCTTGCCTGGGCTTCCTCTGAGTACTCCGGTCTCCTCCCACAGTCCAAAAACATGCACAGTAGGCTGATTGGCAGTTCCAAATTGCCCCTAGGTGTGAGTGTGAATGGTTGTATGTGTGTTGGCCCTGTGATGGCCTGGCAAGCTGTTCAGGGTGTACCCCGCCTTCGCCCAGAGTCGGCTGACATGGACTCCAGCCTCCCCGTGACCCTAATTAGGATTAAGTGGCTTAGAAAATGAATGAATGAAAGAATATGACTTTTTGAAGAAATCGATTTATTCATCTTCATCTTCATCTTCTTCCGCTTGCTCCAGGGTCGGGTCGCGGGGGCAGCAGCCTAAGTAGTGAGGTCCAGACATCCCTCTCCCCTGATTTATTGTCGTTTAAAAATATAAGAAATCGTAAGCCATAAAAAATGTAAAAAAGTAAGAGTTTCTAAATCAAATGTAGAAAGCACACTTTATACTTCACTATTTCAGGTCATTCTCTTTTCCCCCACTACAATAAAGGAATGATTTGAAATACTATTTAGCTGACTCATCTAAAGTAGGCTTTTCAAAAAATGTGTGTTATTTCCGATGTTTTGACAAGCCATTTGGTTCATCCTGTGACCTACTGAGAGGCAATAATTTAGGAATGATGGCAAAAGACAGAAATGCAATTTATAGCCTCTTTAAATTAGAGCTGTGATTTATCACTTAATGTCACACTGGTAATCGTGTATTTATGCACTCTTGGCCTAAAGTATATTTTCCCACACCGAACTTCATCAAGAGCACACTTGGGGCCTCAACATGTCTGGATTTGTGAAAGCATGTGTATGTATCATTGCGGCTATGTGTGTGTGTGTGTGTGTGTGTGTGTGTGTGTGTGTGCCTTCATGGTTTGGGGGAGGCTTTTCAGCAAAATCACATTCCAACTATTGTATCCCGCATTCCTCAGCCGGCCCCATTCATTCTGTGTGACTGTGGCTTGGAAAGCGGACGGTCAATGGAAAGCCACTGAGGAGTTCTGGGGATCTGTTGACTATGGATGTAAAAGTGGGCTGGTGTTACTTTCAATGGACAACAAAAGGTGAGCACTGTTTGCCTCAGAACTCTCACTAATGGACAAATTTGTGGCCCTGAAATTCCACCAAGCCTGAATGGGATTGAGTGTAAAAAGCGAATTATGCTTGTTTCTGAAATGGCTCTTAGAGCAACATCAGTTTCATTAACATCTCAATAGGAAGTTCCAAGTGTGAAACATTTTGTTACAGCTTGATACTACATGGCTGACTACTCTGCAGTTATCCTATATGTAACTTTACAAATGATTAACACACGATGGGTTTTGGTTGCAGAATCATGATCTCATAACGATCTGGCAATGAGCTGATAATATCTGTAAAAATTAGCCTAATTGGGGTTCTCAGATAAATCAGTCTACACTCAGGTCCCCAGTGCCCCATTCACCCCCACATAATATGGACCAGTTGACCCTAAAATTGGGCCATCCTTGTATTGCCACTTTATTACCCTAAGAAAACATTCATCCTACGCATCTCAATGGGTCTGTTTGCCCATTCCCCCTTCCCTATTAACATTCAGAGTGTAGGCAGGAGCTGGGGTCAGCTCAGCTGCTGCCTCCCTCTCACAAGCACCCATTGGCCCAGGCCTGATAAGCAGGCTTTCGTTACCATTCTAAAGGTTCTTCGCAAGTTCTGAGAGAATGGCACAGCTAGACACAGGCAAGCTTTATCTGGCTTTGAGGGAGAAAGGAGTAAGTGTGAGAATGCAAAAGACGCTGCCTCAGGGTGTGTGGCCCCACGGTCAGTTAGGTGGCCAGATTAGGCGGGTAATGGGAAATAAATTAGAGCCTGCTAAATACATTGGTACCGGGCATTAGAAGGTAAACACCCAGGCAAAAAGAGGTTTGTTTGCTGCTATTGGTGCGAAACCCTATAGTTGTGTCTGACACCTTTTTTTAACAGATCAAAAGGAAAGATGACTGCATGGGAAGATTGCATGTTGTTTATATAGTTGGCCTTGTGTGGCTCCTCATACCTTAATTAGTCTGCATTTTTTGACACACACTTGTGAAACTGGATATCAAAAAGGCATCTTCAGGATGGAGAGAAAGAACACACAAAGTTCATAATGATCCCTTGTGTCTCATCAACTAACAAGAAACCCTCTGTCAACCCACAGAGAAAAGTCCCAGCACAACGTGAACATGTTTATAGACTTTAATAAATATGAAAACTGTAAAATCAGAATGCAGTCACAAAGCCAGAAAACATCTTATAGTGGTTTGGATGTGATCCACTGCTTCCACATACTCCAAAAATCAGCATCCATACTGGCTTCCACAATTCACAAATAACCAAGGAGGAGTGCTGCCAATACAAGAAGAAGGTGACTGGTGTAAACAAAAGCCTTTGTGAGTGCTCCACGGCTCAACGCTGCCGAATGGCCTCAGATACTCCCCCTTCTACTCAGCTGTAATGTAAACAACAATAGAGGAATTTGGTGTTTAATTAAAGGGCTCATTAACACAATTCACTACAGGCCAATGTGTAATAATTAATTTAATACCCACTAAATATTAGATGTGACTTCATTCAGGAGTCGTCGACTGTATACCTGAAGTCACATTCCTACTGCTTTCAGATGAGAATGGAATGAGCCTCTAAGCATCTGGGCAACATATGCCTGTGGATACTGGCTTGTTCAAAACTTGAAAATCTTTCAATAATTTACAAGAACATACATTGTCCTGCCAGAAAAACGACACACTTGTAATATTTCGTTGGAACGCCTTTTACTTTGATTTCAGTGTGTAATCACCGTGGCATTGTTACGATAAACACACTCAACGTCAGAGCTTTTATTTTAGTCCAAAGTTGTAATTTCAGCAATCTCCGTTGTTGCTTTATTTGCTTGATTTAGGCAAATAAATCAACCCTTCTGAAATAAAGTGATACCTTTTCCACAAAGACAGGATATATCTTCCAACATGGTTGTTTAAGAAATGAGAAGCTACTCAGGTGGCGACTTTTTTTGGCAGGATGGTGTATTTGAGAATATTTAATATGCTACACTATCAAAAACAATAAGTGTACCTTAACAGTATTTAGTTTACAACAAAACACTGTTTTACTATTTTACAGAATTAGACTGTAAATTATTGGTCGATTGGAGCAGGGCATTTGTTGACAATAAAATACCAGAAAGCACAATGCACAGTGGAATATTTAATGTTTTACTACAAATTTTCACTGTGTCAGCATTTGAAAATCAGGGCCCTTCATTCATTCCTTTCATTCCTTCATTTTCTGAACTGCTTAATCTTAATTAGGGTCGTGGGGAGGCTGGCAGCCAACTCTGGGTGAGGGTAGAGTACACTCTGGACAGCTCGCCAGGCCATCGCAGGGCAGAAACATGCTGTCGGCAACCCGATGGCCTGCAGTGAGAGACATGGCCGTCCTTTGATAACCCAGTTAGCTGCACTGGGGGAGCAGCAGTGAGAGCTTGATGATAGTGGGGCTTGAACCCCCAACTTTTGGAACAGTAAGCCAGCACCCTACTTCTGGGCCACCACTGCCCCAACGCAAGTTTATATGATAGTAAAATCTTCCAGTTACTAAATAACAAACGTATTTTTTGAGGTAATTCAATGGTAGAAGTGGTTGCAGACTAGTTGACTGATGTAATAGCTCAAAGATTAAGCCTCAGAGTTGCCAGATTGGGTCGGATTAATACATTTTCGCAAATATCCATCCAGTGTTTCTGTGTGGCATTTGCATGTCCTGTACTTGTGTGGGTTTCCTCTGGGTACTCCGAATACCTCCCACAGTCCAAAAACATACAAAGTAATTGGCTGTTCCAAATCGCCCGTAGCTGTGAGAGTGAATGTGAATAGTTGTACATGGGTTGCCCCGCAACGGCCTGGCAAGCTGTTCAGGGTGTACCCTGCCTTCGCCCAAGGTCAGTTAAGATGGACTCCAGCCTCACTGCAACCCCAATTAGGATTAAGCGGCTTAGAAAATAAATGAATGAATGAATATCCATCCATGAAATATAAGTATAGCAATGGTTGATAAAAGTTTATATATATATATATATAGAGAGAGAGAGAGAGAGAGTCCAAATTATGTTCCATCCATGCATAAGTCCCAATCCAAACAAAACAAATGGAGGCATTCCCACCAATCTGGCAACACTGTGTGAGTGCTATAGATTAGCAAATCAGAAATTGGTTGACTGTTGTCCTTCAGCTGCTCAATTATTATCCTGCTTCAATTAAAAGTTTCATATAACATTTACTAAAAATGTCATACAACTTTCAGTAAAACAAAATAAGTAAATGGAAATCTAATAGTTTGTATGTTATTTAAAATCTACAATATATTACCAAAAACACACAGTGATATACTGTAAAAATGTAATGTTATTACTTATAATAAATATATACCAGTACTCTACTGTAGGTACGCTCTATAATGATTTAGTGTAAATTGTTCAGTGGTCTGAAGTAACACGATTATCCACTTTTATTCTTTTGACAGTATAAGAAACAAAATAAAACATGGTCAAACACTTGAGCTGAGATGAGAGGACGACATGTAAGGGTGTCCGTGTGGGCCATACAGTTTTTTTTAATCATTCATTACCAGTATACATCAAAATATGACATGGCCTGTCACTGTGAGTCAGATAGACAGACAAGGATACAGAGGAAAAGAAGTCTAGAAATATACATCTCAAATGAGAAAAAGAGGGAGTTACAAATGGAAGAGAAGTATACTGATAAAGCATGAGTGTGAAAGGGAAAGTTAGCTTTCTAACGTGTTATCTTTTCAAATAAAATTGAGCTGGTGTCACCCTGCAGTGAGAAGGCTTGACAATGAAGTACCAGTCTACTGATCTCCTGAAGACAATTTACTACGGAGGAAATAAATGGAAGAATTAGAATGCACTATGGTGCATGTGCGTGTGTGTGTGTGTGTGTGTGTGTGTTTGTATGTGTGTGTTTGTTTAAATGTGTCCCGGAATCAGACAGACAACAAGCACTACATTTTACGAGACTCCTTGTCTAGAACGTCCATTAAATTACAAATGCATGGCCTCTAGAAGAAAAAAGAGGGCTCCAGCCCTTACAGGAAGCCCTGTTCTTTGTAGGAAGCCATGTGTAATGCAACAGAGAACAAATAATATCCCATGTAAAACAGATGACTGTACTGCAGGATAAAAACACTAAGGGATACAGTTAGGATGTGTGTCGTATTTGTCATGCTCTGGGAGAGTACGTCTCTAATGGTTTGGCAACTGAACAGGTCCTTGGAGACATAGAAAAAAAAAACAGAGGTTCATTAAGTAAAAGCAGATAGCACACATAAAGGGAGAAAGAGTCTTCTGTCCTCAATCAAGATCATCTTTCACTGTATGTACAAAGGGTCAGCTGTGGTATCCTCTTCTTTCCCAGTTTAAAGGACGGTCAGGACTTGATGAACAGATTGGAGGGTTTACTGAAATCCAAAGAGAAGGACAATGACGAACAGAAAGAAGACACGGGTTGGGACATACAGCTTGTCTGCTGCTCCAGGTAGAGACGCTCCACCATTTGTGTCTGTGGAAAGTCTCGGGGTCAGGAGCAACTCGTGAAAGGTCAAGTCATCCATTGCCAAATTATCTGCCAGATCTAAAACAGGAGGAAACAGAACAAGAACGTAAGTACCAATGCAATGTCTGATTTGAAGTGGAAAGAAAGGGAAAACTTGGCCTCTTACATTAAGAGATGTGCAGACAACACCTGGAAAAGCGATTTCTCACCTTTCGATGCTGGTATAACACTTTTAATTAGTATACTGGTGTTGTATTACAACAGAAAAATCTCTAAGGCTGAGATTATTATTATATTAATATATAGATGACAACATTCCAAAAAAGGGGCTAAAACATTTTACAGAAATAAATGTATCTGTAAAAAAGAAAAAAGTGAAATGTGGGAAAGTCAACTTTTGGAGTATATTAATATGTATTGTAGTATATAAGGGTAAACACACAATGAACAACGTTTAAACATTAACAGGTAAACTTTGCTAGCCTATCCTCCAAAGATGTGGATATGGTCGAGTGTGTGTCTAAAGATGAGACGTACATGCTAACCACTGTGCCATTATTATTATTATTATTATTATCATTATCATCATCATCATCATCATTATTATTATAAAAACATAGCAGAAAAATAGTAAACAAGAAAATACAAAAATTCACAGACTCATATGTTTCTGTGTGGGTTTCCTCTGGGTACTCCGGTTTCCCCCCACAGTCCAAAAACATGCACAGTAGGCTAATTGGCTGTGAGTGTGAATGCACCATTAAAAAAAAAGAAAAAAAGATAAATTAGGAGACCTCAAAATTGTAAGGCAACAAACTTCAGGAGAATTTTAAGTTAAGCACTTAAACTTAAACTCAAAAGCAAAACTTATAAGGTTAAATTTAAGTGCTTAACTTAAAATTTTGCTGAAGTTTGTTGCCTTACAATTTTGAGTTCTCCTAACTTTTTTTTTTTTTACAGTGTGTTAGAAGGGGCAGAAAATTTTCTATGCAATTTCTATATAATTTACGGTACCTAATATATAGAGTTTAGCATTGCCTTTTACTAGCTAATTTGCACTAGCTGTTTGTTAGTTCAAGTATCCGTTTAACGAGTTCATGTTCTGTCAAGCTTCTAATGACGGCTTTTGCTCAAATGAACATTTATTTACCTGTAAGTCTATCTGCTTAACAAGTAGTTGAGTTAAGTTAGACTGTGTGTTTTTACTCTCCAAGAATCTAAGCGGTGGTGTATTAGCCTCTATATAAAGGATTAAAATTTTATTAATAATAATAAATCTTTTTGGGTTTTTTTAATTTTGTTTTTATTGCTGCCATTTATCATGCAAGTCAGCGATACATAACAGCCAATCGGCATCAACTCAGCAACGTAACAGCCTTATTGGGTTCCTGTGGTGGGCACATGCAGACATGAGCAAACCATCCAAAATGAAGTTGATGGATTATAAGTATGCTGTGGTGGACACGACGTAATCCATGACTATGGTGTTTCACTCAGGAGCTCGGCGAACATACTGACAGCCAAGAGCAAAAGTCTGACAGCTTCCCTGATCAAGTAATATAGTACTTGTACTGTCATTGTAGTGTTATATGTAATACAACATCAATCTTTTGAAAACTGTTGAAATTGGAAGCAAATGCTACTTTCCTCTACGTTATCTGCTTTCTATCACTGTGTAACATTACTGTGCACCCTTCTACATTTGTGTTTTATCATCATGATTTAAAGCAAATGTATCTGTCTGCAACAACTTGCCTGTCAGGCATGCTGTCACCCCGAAAAGAAACTAAAACAACTTTTCATTCATGTCCGTGTTTCATATTGGGGCACATGGTCTGAGAAATGCACAAGTGAGCCACTGATATGAGCAGTGAGTTATGAGAAAGGTCAAGAGGATATCAGTAATAAAAGACCACTAAGCAGAGGCACTTCAGCTATGTGTAGAAGCGCCTCCTATCAAGCCAGCTGTGCAGAACTTCATTCTTTCAGAGACAACACACACACACACACACACACAAACTCAAAAGAGAACATGTGCGCAGACACACACCATGCATATAGTGGCCAACACACTACACACATGCAATGACGCAGTTCATTTCTAACATAGCTTTCCTGGGATAGCAGCATACACTCCCCATTATCCCAGACACAACACACACACACACACACACACACACACACACACACACACACACACACACACACACTACTCTATGCTTATACAAATCCAACTTTGACAGCAAGTCATAAAAAAACTACACATATTAGAAGAATATGAGGGATAGGATATTACATTTTATAATTACAACAGAATACAACTATGTTTGCATGAATAAGGGCCAAACCATCAACCAAACCCATACTGATTATTGTTGGATTTTATATAAGGCTCTGCATTTAACCTATCTATAGTGATCACACACACACACACACACACACACACACACACACTGTATGTGAACAGTGAGCACATGGAGCAATGGGTAGCCACATTCTGTTGCCCGGAGAGCAGTTGGGGGTTATTTGCCTTGCTCAAGGGCACTTAACCATGAAGGTGGAGGAAGGGGAATCTGCTGCTCACTGCCTCCCACCACACTTTTTTCCTACAGGTCCCAAAACGGCTTCTTTCACCATTAGGTCACAGCTGCTCCCAAAGTTTATTTACTCCAGCAAATTTAATGGACACTGTTACCTGGCTGTATATCGTACTATATCTTGTTTTAATGAGCAAATGACCAAAATATGAATGTCAATACAAAATAGTAAGTAAATAAATAGCATGGGCCCTATGATGGCCTGGCGAGCTGTCCAGGGTGTACTCTGCCCTCGCCCAGAGTTGGCTAAGATGGGCGCCAGCCTCCTATAGCTTCGAGCTATTTATTCATACATCCTTCTCTGTGTGTGTAACCACACACCCTGCCCCCTAGCCATAAAAAATAATTAATTAATTAATTAACTTACACATTCCCCATGGCATTGTTTCATCAACCTTATAAAACGTTCCACTCGTTCCACCCGTCCAGTTTTTGCAGAAATCCTGTACTGATGACGGAAGAGTTCTGTAAAGTTTTTTCCAACACATCCCAAAGACTTTCAGCTTGGTTAATGTCAGAAATCCGTGGTGCCTAATTAACGCAACGATTCCTTATTCTCCATTCATCGCTGTTTCATAATTTGAGGATAATAATCCTGGCATTCTCAACCTGTTATATGCCCATGCCGTCAGGGAAGAAAAAAATGAATTGATTGGATAACCTGGTTATTCAGTACTATCAGGTCGTCAGCTGAGTTCATTTTATTGCCACATAATGTTGCTGAGCCTTGACCTGGCCACGCGAAGCTGCCACTGCTTTTAGAGGCTTGTAGAGAGGCCACTAAACCTCACGAACATACTGTTTCATCATTTATTTTGAATGATACAGGTACAAAGTTTGACCCTTCTGATAACCAGTAACCTATTTACCACAAATATAAGACAGGCCTTCTAATATAGTTGTTTAAAAAATGAAAAGCTACTCACTGCATCAGTTAAGGTCAAAAGAATTGTCACCATCTGAAGCATATTAATAACTGCAGCAATTATCATGTCAAGGGCCAAATATTTGCTTATTTAAATAAACACATTTATAAAGTCTCAAGTATTTACTTATTTAAATGCTAATGGCAGCTTTTTTTGGCCAGAGAGTGTATATTAACATACAGTAAAATTCAAGGGAAATGTTACAAGAGTGAGGATATAAAGTCTGGAACAACAAGTTTAAAGGGTTAAAAGAAAATGGCCATGATTAATAACTGTGCCGAGTGGCAACAGGGCCATATATGGATACCTGAAGATGTTATTTAAGAAGAGTGGATGTGCTTATTCAAGTGTGTATGACTTAAACCTTTTTGTCTAGGGGCATAAATATTCATAAGAATTTTTACTAAATAAACATACATGAACATTCACATTGATTCTACGCACTTCATAACTAATGAGGCCCAAGTCCTCAATGTCACTCAGACCTACACTGTACTGTCACTGCTTCCATTCTGGAGCCTTGTTTCCATATGAAGCAAGTCCGCCATTTGCATGAGTGCTGGGACTAGGAGGAACGCATGAAACGTAATTAATTTCAGGTCTTAAGACCGACTTGCAGTCAGAACCATGCAGTGAGAATCATGCCCAGTGCAGACCAGGCAAAGAGATTGAGGCCTAATATTGGGGAGGTGTCTAAAATGCCAAGGGGCCCATTTCAGTGCTGCCACTCTTAAAACAGGGGAAGAGGTGAACAAATAAAGCTCGGGTAAATTTCTTTGCAATTACGACAGTACTTGGACACTAGCCAGAGGGCAATTAACTTTTTCTTTTCCTGCCTTCATGGCCAGGCCAATGGCTCGGGCACACTGCTGGCCTCAAAGTCTGATTTGTCATTGTGACAGCAGCACACTGTACAGCCACTCCCATTAAAGCAGACATGCAATTTGATACAGCTTTTATATACACTCTCCCTGCTTGAGAAAAGTGAATAAACCAGCGAGGCAGGCATGCAAGTGTATAAGAGCATTGTTCAGGGAAAGTATGTTGAGCAGTGAAGGGGTATGAATCATTTAGTAAAAATCTTGGCCTTAAGAGACATTCACTAAGAAGGAAAAAAACTGCAAAAAGGGGGTGGGTAACTGGTGAAACTGAACACTCCACAAAACCGACCTTGTGCTGCAGGTTTTCAGAACAAGCCAATGGGGAATGAGTATTATAGAAACAGTGGGTCCACTAGAGGGTCCCTATTCTTTAACACTGGTACTAATGCGCTATTGTAATTGGCTACAAATCTGTAAGTGTGTCAGAAAGGCTTATACTAGCAAGGCTTAAACAATTAACTAAGGGGATGTATAGATACAGCAGGTTGACTACAAATACCAACAACTCCCCCAACCCCCTGGATATCAGTTTCCCAGAGGATAACGCCCCAAGGGTCAGCGCTATGCCATCGTCGTCTGACTGGCGGTATCACAAAGTTGTGAGATAATGTTACCACTCAGGGTAAAAGGTCAAAAGGCAGTCATTGATTGCTAATGGTGGGCCATAACTGACTTAATAGTAGTAGTGCACTATATCACACATACAAAAAAAACAAAAACAAAAAAAAAAGAGAAAAGATTAAGGCTAGTGAGCAAAAAAAAAAATCTAAATCTACCTAACTGCAGCTGAGCTAATAGGAATAAATAAGTCAGAACTAGAGTTGTAGCAATACAGGTACCAGTATCTGAAATGCCACTGATACCAGCAGAAATGCTGGGCTGGTATTGGTGAGTACCCCAGTCTACGTGTCGATCCGATACCACATGATAAAACAAATTAGGCTGCTGTTTTCAATCCTGGAAATCACATCTTCTGCACTGTAGAAAACGATCTTGCCAGCTTCTGTTTACAGCACAAAAGAATAAATAACTTCCACTCGGAAAAGTTGGCATAATATCTGTGATTTGGAAATACTGTACTTTCGAAACTCCCATTAGTAAAACAGCAATGTCTATGTTATGCAAGTTAACAGTTTCGAGGTTTTAGAAATTTGGTGATGTGCCATGCGAAAGAGTATGATGAATTCAGTGAAGCAAAGGGGGAAAAGGGACAAACTCAGGTGGCAACCATTGGGGCTGAAAAATGATGTACATGCACAGCACTACCCTGTGGAGCTGCAGATGCAAACACTGCAAAGTGCACTCAAACGGTGTGATTAGTACCTTTACACTTAAGATTTTTTCTAAACAGTGTTTTTAAACAGGGAAAGCACAGGTTTGTTTTCTTAGAGGAATAGTAATAATCTTTGTAGATGCTACTGCATAAGTTTTACTGCCTTTAAGTTACTGTGGATAGGTTGAAGTAATGTTAAGCATGACGGTCATTCATGAATTATGAACTTGGGCAATATCCATAACTTGCCTGATGTTAAGTCACTGATTTAAGCCCAATTAATATTAATAAAATAATATATACAGCTGTAAATTAATTAACCAAAATGTATATAGATATATTTAATGCATGTGTATAGGATTGGTATCAGTAGGTACCGAGTATCGGTTTGAATATCAGAAAAGAAAAATAGTATTGGAACATCTCTAGTTAGAACAAATGGTTTGATAGGTTTGTGCCCTGTTATTCAGTTTTGTGGCTTTTCCTATTTGTGGCAGCGAGGGTGTGGTCGAGCACCCCCCTGCAGGCGAAGAGGAGTCAGGTAAAATTAACAGGTATGTGACTGAGTGCACCTGTTGCTAATTTGTTTGCCTTGTGTTTGCAGATGGAGAGAAACTGATGACTAGTGAGAGAGCTGTGTTTGGGGCCTGAAAGTGAAGATTAAAGGGTTTAGTCTTACAAAGTGAATAAACAGAGTGAACTGTCCGTCTGTCTCTGTATCCCAAACCTGAGAACTGTTCAAACGAACAAACCCATGATCAAGGTATGCTTTCCACAGTGATTTTCTAGAACGCTGTATTATAAAAATATAATGATACAATATAATATAATGAAACGAAATTCTTATACTCCCAAGAGACTCCACCGTTATCAATATAACTTATTGTCGAACATTCCTTTATTCATAAAATCTCTCCGGGAGGCTTGGATAGTATACATTACACACATTTTTTTCAGATGTTCCAGACAAAAGACAAACATCCACCTGTATGTTGCGGGTGTTTATCCTGCAGGCCTGGGCCCTGTACAGGTGCGCCTTAGAACTTTATGGTCTATGGAATGTGAGTTTCCAAACACAGGTGCTTCTTATGAAACAGTTATTGGTTCGTACTGCAGCTGCATTTGCTGAGTTCCTGCTTATGAAGATATACATGAATGCAGTAATTTTCTAGCGAATCCCATGAGCTTAGCTGCTCTTTGGATATCAATGCTCACAAACAAGATAATTCTATCACATGTGCTAACAACTGGCCCATTTCTGGCATTGCTAAGAGCAAAACATGTAAAGATGAATGAAACACGTGGCCAGTCAGAGCATGTCACACAAGAGTCACTAAGCAAAATTATCAAGACTTCTCTCACAGTCGCCCGTTTAATTCCATGAAAAATGGGACATGACCAGGTGAAAAATTATTTTCAGTTATAGATTCTGAAAAAGGGAACAACTTATTCATAAAACTCCCAAGTTGAATTCCTTCGGAAATCTCCCTTGTCCACATGAATTTGGACTCACTGCCGATGCCTATCCATCATCCATGGACTTCAATGATGTTGTTTTGTTGTTTGTGTAATTATTAGGATTGATTTTCGGGTTTGACATACGTTCTTAGTTTATGTACCTCTAGAAAGGTTGAGCATGTAGGGGGGATTAGTGGAAACAGTTTTCTTAAATTTCCTAAAATGTTTTAAATCCAGAAATCCATGAAAGGTTGGAACTTGATGTAAAATCTTGCTCTTCCAAAGCAAATCAGTAAAATATTCTTACTTTATCTGTAAGTCATGTTAATGAACCAGATGTAATGTCTGTCATGTAACATCCGCCACATAGAATGTTTCACAACCCTGAAGCCGGTGCTGCTAAATGCCGCACTTCCTGTCCTCTACTGCAGTCAGTATATTATCCAGCGTACGCCCCTATATTCCCTGGGTTCACAATCATGTCCCATTGTTAGTTTTCTGAGAATTTTAAAGAAAGTTTGATGAAAGCTTCATGCATCTATTTCTTGTAATGTCCATCACACTCATATTTTTATTTTCATAATAAGACAGAAGCATCATTGGATATCTTTTCTTCCCTGCCTAAATACCTCAAGACCTTAACTATGCCCAGATACAAGATTCGGGAACTATGGCTTCAACTTTTAGTATGAACTTTTAGGTTTAAATAGCTCAGACACCTTACAAATGTAAAGTTCGTCACGCTGGAATTGCCCCTATGTTTCGGTGTGAACACAGGCTATAATGTACTGTATGGCAACAGGGTGCATATAGGTTATATTATATCAATATAATTAGTCAATATGATCATAGATTTGAGTAAAACTAAAACAAACAAACATAATCAAACATGGATAACATCTCAATTTTTGGGTCAAATGTTTCAATGTACTTGAGACTCAAGAGCTCAAGTGAGCACAACATTCCCTATTAAATAATTTTCTTTCTTATGAAACCAGATTGTAGTACTGGTATTACTTTGGATTTTAGCTCCTAAAGTAGCAAAAAGGTGTTTTTTCTTCGAATGATTATGTTAACTGTTATTAATACCATGAGTACTCTTTCTGTGAGGAAGGTCTTTATTCAGAAGTGTGAATGAGTTTACTACATGGTAGCATAACTATATTAAAAATCACCCGATCACTGTTATATGACAATATGTGTATCCCTAGCACGTGTCCAACATGTCTGCCGAGTTGGAAGAAATTCTGAGAAACGCTGTAATAGGAGTTGATTTGGGCAGGAAGGCATCTAGGGATATGGCAAAGTTTCCGATCTCAAGGGCAATAACTCTGGTAAAAATTAACTCATCACAATAATATGATAAAGTGTGTATCTTAAACCATGTCCAATATGTCTGCCAAGTTTAAAGGAATTCTGAGAAAAGCTGCAATAGGAGTTGATTTGGGCAGGAAGGCATCTAGGGATATGGCGAAGCTTCCTATCTCAAGGACAATAACTCTGGTAAAAATCAACCCATCACAATAATGTGATAAAGTGTGTATCTTTAACCGTGTCCAACATGTCTGCCAAGTTTGAAGGAATTCTAGGAAAAGCTGTCGGAGGAATTCGTTTCAGAGTTTCCGGGATGGGAGGACTGATGGACGGCACCACGACATAATCCCTCTTCGGGCCCTCTCCCAGCGGGGAATAAAAAAGTAAGGCACAAAGACTACTGCAATGAATATTTCTTGATATCAGACAGAGTTTGGAGCTTTTATCTGTATAAGCAGAAAGCAAAATGATGCGCCAGCAGTATTTAGGAATTTTGGGATTGAGGAACATATCATGAAATTAGCCACAAAGTTAGACATTATATTGAAAAGCAAAGCATGGAAGCACCTTTTGTGTTTTCAGTGAACAAAAACAAAGAATTTTCACCCACAGAAAACTTTTTTTCCATTTGAGGTCACCATTTACTCATTACTTCATTTGGTTAAAGTTACTTATAAGGGTTGTATATGTACACTGTACCTGTTACACTCAAAACCAAAAACAAGGTCCAAAAGCCAAGTGTCAGATAGCACCAGACACAAAATATTTTCTGAGAAACTTGACAGAGAACTAGTTTCTTCATCCTCCCTCATTCATTTTTTCATTCATTTGCCAAACTGCTTACTCATACTAGGGTCTCGGGGAGGCTGGAGCCTGTCTCAGCTGACTCTGGATGAAGGTGAGGTATGCCCTG
The DNA here is from genome assembly GCA_030014195.1 of Neosilurus mollespiculum. Classification (NCBI taxonomy): domain Eukaryota; kingdom Metazoa; phylum Chordata; class Actinopteri; order Siluriformes; family Plotosidae; genus Neosilurus; species Neosilurus mollespiculum. Next base: position 38,408,019 of record JAQMYF010000024.1, on the reverse strand, counting down.
ATCAGCTTGCATGTCCATTGCAGGGTCAAAAAACACAACGATTCACAGTCATGCCTTGGGGCAATTTGGAACAGCCAATTAGCCTGCATGACTGTATGTGCAGATCTTTGGTCTGTGGAAGAAAACCGGAGGAAATGAATGCAAGCATGAGGAGAACATGTGAACTCCGCACAGAAACGCTGTTGCCGAGCCTGGGACTCGAATCCAGGACCTTCATGTTAACCACTATGCCACCATGCCACCCTCCTGGAAGAAGATCAGGCTTCTTAATCTAGAATTTTTCTTTTTGGTTTTATTTACTTTACTGATATGTATTAATTATTTCAGTAAAATATCAGTGTTTCTATGTGAAGCCATCATAACAGACCCTCATGTCAATTAAGGCTGTGCTCTAATTGTAGGGAGTGATGGCTGCCTCAGGTCTGGCTGTGGATGAGTGAGCAAGGGAATGTGAACGTCAGCTTCCACACCCATGTTTCTGACCACAGGGTCAATCCAGTAGGCCTGCCAAGAAAAACCTGCAGGCTGAACCCCACCTAAAGTACTCAGCACAGTGTCTTAAACAACATTCACTCACGCTCACTGCTCTTTCATTGCAGGCCTCCCAGGGAGGGGGGTGGGGGGTGCGGGGTGGTTGGCAGTAGTAAATCAAGTGAATATGTGGTATACTGAAAAGGACAAATAAATTGATCATGTGAGGGGTTACTTCTAAACTGACAAAATCTTTTAGAAGTGTGGTGAAATGCATTTAATGTTAAAACACAGGTCCTGTCATTTTCTCTACTACAAAACACTTAAAATGACCAGGAGGAGTGAAAACATTCATCAAGAAAGACAAGTGGAAAAAGTGTCGGAAAAAACGTAGCTGCTAAAACAAACAGCCAGGACAGAGATGTGCAAAGGGCAGGACACGAAATCTCTCCGAATGACTCAAGAAGAGTAACACAGGAAATATGACTACATGATTGGAGATAATTGATTCCTTTCCCCTAAGCATGGACTGCAGCAGCCATAGCCAACATTCCCCACTGCTCTCCAATGGGCCCCTTGATGGGCCAAATTCAAGTCAACAGCTATTAATTAGACACACTGGTGTCTGCAGAGGGATGACCAACACACCGCAGTCATAATGCAGCACCCCATAAACTGTGACACAATTAGATTTGCACTTGTGTATTTATATCCCTGAACTCCTGGTAAAGACAAAACAAATGTTTAAAGTAAAAGACAGAAGGGTAGATATAGAAAGAAACACAGCAAATATTCCTACAAACACTGTGGTATATGTGATGCATACATATAAAGTAAATAATTTGAGATCTGCTTTAACTAAAAGAGGGTGGATTTGGATATCAATAAGAATGCTACCCGTAAAGAACTTGAAAAAACGTGCCAGTGACTACACTAGCCTGCTTCCAAAAGTGTTTGTTGAAAAATTATTCCAGATAATTATCAGGCATGGCGTAACTCGCGTGGAGGTGGAAATATTAACAATGTAAGGATCATGGGTAATTTGTGGAGCGGAGGCATGCTGAACAATTTGGTGGAAAAACACAAATAAAAGGAAAATTAACTCTAAATGCAGATTCAGAAAAATTCAGTCTGCAAAAAGGAGTTGCAGACATTTCTGTCTGAATCACTGAAACCATTAGTGTTATTAAAGTTATACCTCCTAAATCAATCCGTAGCAATGATCTTAGCTTATCTGTTATAGCTTTCCGCCAGTTTTTTAAGTGAAACAAAAGGCAAGCCTTCCAACTCTCTTGTTACACATGAACATATGCATATTTTAATCATCTGTTGGTTTTTACTTACACTTTCCAAGTCGCAACCTGCTAAAATCCGTTTGATAGTTTGGATTTGCCTTACATGGCCACTGTTTCACCCTCATGAGAGCAAAGAATCGCGAGAGTAGGATGTGAATTTGCCAGTTCATATAAGGTAAGTTAAGGGCAATAATAACAGTACACAGCTATTAATCTAACAAATTGGATATAAAATGAACGAGATACAAATACAAATCATATTGCATTTACATTCACATACATCAAACAAGAGTCTGATCATACATATGAAAGAAAAGTATACCGCGCCATGTATTCATATGAAAATTAGTTCAATATTATGGGGAAACACAAGGTGATCAAGCGACTTTTTACATTACAATGTGTGCAGAGTTATTGCTGGGTTTTTTTTTTCGTGTTTACACAAAAAGTGGTTAGACTAACTGCTAACAGCAAGAAGGTTCTGGGTTCGAGTCCTGGCCTCGGATGTTTCTGTGTGGAGTTTGCATGTTCTTCCCATGCTTGCGTGAGTTTCTTCTGGGTACTCTGGTTTCCTCCCACAGTCCAAAGGCATGCAAATTATAATAATTGGCTGTTCTAAATTGCCACTAGGTATGAGTGTGAATGGTTGTGTGTGCTGTCCCTGCGATTCTCTGGTGAGCTGTTCAGGGTATACCCTGCCTTCGCCCAGTGTCAACTGAGATAGGCTCCAGCCTCCCCGTGAGCCTAGTAGGATTAAATGGTTCAGCAAATGAGTGAGATGCCATAAGCACTTAAATGTAGCAGAATTTTTATTTATTTTTTTGCTTTTTATTATTAGAACGCAAGCCAATAAATCCATGTGTCATACACAATCCTGCTATGCTTCCACAGTTAGATGATAACTCCACATCCAACCGTAGGCTTGCTAGGTAACGTTACCTAACTAGCTAGATTTAATGCCTCAAATCTGTTAATATATAGAATATTTCTCAAATGTCACAGAGATGTCTTATAGCGTTAAATGTTTAAAGAATATTTAAAAATTATTAACGGAAGGCAAGGAGGATATTTCTGATTGTCTTTGAAAAATAAAAGTCAATTTAGTGACATCCACTGAGAATGAGGCACATAACTGTTGTAGTATATACTACATGGGAATATAAGCAAAAGAAGCACACTAAAATTAGATTATGGTTTATTTTTAAAACTTTTTAAATCAACAACAGACACTTGAGCTCCGAGCAATCTTTGAGTTGTACTCTTCAACTCTTATAGAATTTTAGTAGTGCATACATTATGCGGAAAAAAAAAGCAAGCTAAAATGAATTTTTTTTACAGTTAATTTTTTAACTAATACAGAGGCAGGTCAGGTGAGCTTTGCATTCTCTGAGCAGAGATAAAGGTGTTTTAATATATACTATTAAAACACCTTTATAGGGCGTGGTTTATGTACATTTCCATGTAGTATGTACTAAACGCTGAATCAGAATGTAAACAGACCCAGATGGTACACGTCATAAGGGTGTTTTAAAATATAACACACTATTTATGTAGTTTGCTTTTCTAATTTTAAGCATGATAATGATGACACTGCCTGCTATAAGTGGCCGTGGCAAACTGTGAGTGTCTATCGTTTCAATTCATGGATTCTCCAAGAAATAATGCTTTTTTAACCCTGACCAATCAGATTGAGCTGTTTCTGTGTAGTATATATACGAATGCTGAATATTTGCAATATTAGCTCCATTGAAGCAGCCAAGGAACCAGAAATATGGATCCAGAGGTGAGATTTCAGAACTGCTCTTTTGTACTATTCATTATTATTCAAAAAGTACCACAATTTCAGTGTCAGCTATGTCCCTTTGTTTTAACATAACCTCAGTTTCTGGCCTGTCTGGTCACCATAGGCAAGAATAGATAAGCCCTGATGCTTTCCCTAGCTTGAATCTCTAGAGGACGTAGTCATGTTGACAGACATGCCACAAGAAGCCGTCTGGAGTCAATTTGTTACGTCAAGAGCTCTTGCTCATATAAATAAAACTCTTAAACAAACAAGCACTTTTTTTGAAGGAGAAAGGCAGGACGCTTGTGAATGGAGGCGGCTCCCTGTAGGTTATGGTAAAGATTATTTGGATTTATTTAGAATTTTCTCTTCTCTTCACTCAGTTAAAGTCAGACTTCAGCACATTTTCCCACAATCTTCATGACTGGTCTCCTAAAGTGCTATATTATATAAAACAATGCAATGTGACAGGTTTAAATTCCCACTGATCAACTTGTCTTATAGCGGAAACCAGCAAGACCCCAAAAACATCTATAGAGGCCATCCATCACAAGCTTGTGCACATCAGGCCAGATGCTGTTTACACAGATGGTGGTTAAGTCTCATTATTTTTGTGAGTGTGTGTGGTTGGATGTTTATGTGTGAGCTGTGTGAAAGCAAGGAGGGACTGGTGTTTATAAGCCAAGGGAGAGGTAGGGGAATGCTTCACAATCCTCCAGATCTGACACCCTGTTCCTCAGGGCAAACTTCCGCTCACTATGATCAGGATGATTTGCAGATGAGATGGTGCCGCCACTCCAGCTTCCTCCCAAGAGGGAAACAATCCCTCTGCTTCATTTTGGTTTAATGAGCTCATTTTCCAAACAGGCCATTAACCAATTCAAATGTGAGTCAACAGTACTATAGGAAGACTGTGCTGTACCAACGCTATTGCTCTAACCCCCAGAAAACTATCCACCATATCAGATTACCAAACCATCTAGCGCACATGAATGTGATCAAGTGCCGGCTTAACTGCCTTCCTTCAAAGTTTTATTGCTGTACTGTGACGGATCACAGCTTAGAGCTTTCCCACTGCACACTCAAAAACAAAACCAGTCATGGATTATCATATCTCTGTAACAGCATTTCTAATTCCAACATGGTGGAAGTATCCATGTTAAAATTCCTTTGTCTGCTTGGCCAATTGGCTAAACACCTTATATGTGTCATGCTTGTCTCTGCTGAAACCATGAACTACACTTAACATTTGCCATCATCAGTCAGCCCCCAAACAACATTACACAACAACAATCGCGTTATCGTGTTCGCCTAACAATCAATACATTTTGCTCAAGCATACATGCTGAACCTGGGGCCAGTACAGAGGGACTAGTATCTGCATTGTCATCATCATTATTTGCCAAACCGCTTAATCCTACCAGGATCACGGGGAGGCTGGCACCTATCTCAGCCAACACTGGGCAAAGGCGGGGTACACCTTAAACAGCGTGCCAGATCACTGCAGGACAATGACAGCCATGCAAGGTTCTGGGTTTGAGTTATGTGCCGTTTTTGTGTGGGCGTTTTTGTGTGTGGAGTTTGTTTACAAGGGTTTCCTCCGGGTACTCCGGTTTCTCCCACAGTCTAAAAACATGCACATTAGGCTAAGTGGATTGCCCCTAGGTGTGAATGTAAATGTGTAATTTCTGACATGCTTTTTGTGCTGTTCAAGCTAAATATTTTTAAATGATGTAATTGTTTGCTCTGTACTCTATCAACTTAAATCATAATATCAAACTTCTTTTGCATATTCTTGTTTTTTCCCCCTGGGCTTTTTTTTTCTAGCTAGTCCTGTTGACTTATTTCAAGTTTTTTCCCCTCATTTTTAATAGGATTTTTTAAGTTTTTTAAAATAATTTTATTTTGATACAAATAGTATGATTTAATCAGATAAATATACTTCATATATGATGTTGCTTATAGTTCTGTGCAATGTAACTGTGACACGTAGTGGTCATTTGAATGTACAATGTTCAATTTAACAATACCTGTACCAAAGGTGCTACTGTATATTGGCCAGTTATGACAAAGTTGTAGATAATAATATATTTTATAGATAATATTTTACAGTTTTGTGCTTTTGCTATTTTTCCTGCCAGCTAAATTACCAAAAGAATCAACAGCCCCAAGAATAAACAGCATTTATTCTGCTTATGATGTGTTCTGCTTATAGATTTCAAAAAAAGGTTAACAAATTTCAAAATGAAATACATTAAGGCTTTTACCTTATTTGAGCTGTAGATTAAAATCCCATTCAATTCCAAAAATTACTGACAAACCAATTTTGGCATTATATTTATATTTGTATTTAGTTACTCCAACAGCTCTATAAAAAGCAACGCAATCTAAACACCAAACATGATTCTTATTGTAGACCAAAAAGCATCATAGGTTTATTTTATCTATTTAACAAAGCGGAACATCTAATCAAGTGAAAGATTAGCAAAAACATAACCTCATAAAACCCCAAGAGAGATTCTTTGGTTTCATTGTAGTTACTGGATAATTCTAATAGTTACTGAATAATGTTCCAAGTGGAATAAATGAATAATAACCTACCATGACTTTAGAATTACCTTTACTCCCAACCTGTAAAAATCCTTTTGGCATACGTAAAGCAACAGACATGGGGCATGTTGGTTTTAACAGAAACCGGGCTCTTTACTCCTCACCTATCAGGTGCTGTGGGTCAAAGGTGCCACATGGAGCTCATTAGCATTCCAGCCTCTAAAATGGAAGAAGCATGGGATAATATCGGGGTATTTTGAAAAGAGGGAATTTTGTGTGCGCGTACGTGTGTGTGTGTGTGTGTGTGTGTGTGTGTGTGGGTGTGAAACATACTTCTGGTATCTATCACTGTCTCTGGAGTTCCTCTCCATCCTTCTTTTTGCCACTCACCAAGCTTGAGTAAATTTGTAGTAGACCTGAGGTTCGGGAAAGGCCCAAACTCTTGTGGTGAGCTGCGTGTTTCACATTGCAGGCATATTTCCATGCTCTATTTGGCTAACCTCTGCCTGCTGATAAAGGGCCAAAGAGCACTGAAAAGGAAGAAAAAAACAGTACCTCCATCACCCTTACAGTGACAGAGTGTCTGCTGAGAACTGGAAAATAACAAGAGCTCATCTGACACAGCGCTCACTGTGTGGTGCAGAGCTAGGGCACTTCCAGTCCTGCAGGGAAGCCTTTACTACATGGCTCAGGGCCTATAGTGACAGTTTCATATGTCAACATTTCCTGGGTCCTACTGAAAGCAAAGGTGACATCTTTAAAGTCTGCAAAGGTAAAGTACAACACTTCATTACTGAAGTTTCCAAATCCTGGTCTCTGGTAAGAAGCGTTGAATACAGTACTATAAAGGGAGAAATAAAAAGGCAAGAAAAGAGAGGAGAGAGAGAATGTTGTCAAGGGCTCAAAAGAATCCAGGCTAAACAGAACAGGAAACACTAAGAGGCAACGTGACCTTTCACGGCAACTGTTTTAACAATTATGCACTGAAGGCGAGGTGGATGTCTCTGAATATTCATTTTAGCAACATCCACCAAGCCTGAGATAATTCTTTTAGTATACACCTAAGCAAAAAAAGCACATAAACTTTTCGTTTTTTTATTTATTTTTTATTATTATTATAACCAGTTGGACGAAGTCGAGCCCACAGCACAGGCAGGTGCAGAGCCTGAGAGCGGTGTTACAGCATCTCTTTTATCCCTTTCAGAGTTGTGGTAGGCTCATGCAAAAAACTTTTGTGATTTTGAGTAAGTCCGACCCTAAGCTAAAACATGATATATAATTTATCCATATTGAATCCACTTGGAAAATCACCAAAACTGGTGCTTACAAGTAAACCTCTTGTTCCTCTGTCTGTTTTCCGCCATAACCAAATGCTACATTAGATGTTTGAGCTGTGGAATCTATTAATGAATCTATCAATTAGCAAATCATAAAAACTCCACTGATTAACTGCAAATACCTTTCCATAGAGGGGGAAGTAGTGCAAATGAACTAGCAGGGCTAAGCCCCTAAGTACAACCAAGCACAGGAGCACCACCAACCAGTGATATTAGGGCTAATTCTTTCTAAAATAATATATATAGATTTATAGGAGGCAGCCGTGGTCTAATGGCTAGGCGAAGTGGGTTTGAGACAGAAAGGTTACTGTTTCCCGGTCAAGCAGGAAAAATGTGGCAGCACGGGGAGTGAGCGGCACCTTCCGCTTCCGCTTCCTACCGCTTGAGCAAGGCACCTTATCCCAGAATGCCAACATGACTGCCCACTGCTCTGCTCAGACACTAAGTGTCTGCTTACAATTAACATGTGTGTGCTCAGTTCGGATGGGATAAATGCAGAGCCAAATTTCCCTTGTGGTATCATTATAGTATATTAAAATCAAAGAAAAAAACATTTAAAATATTTTCTAATTTCTGATTGGTGAAAAACATATCAGATAATTATTTAATTATCGTTCTACAAGTCGACTTATCAATCACTGGCACTGGATAAGTTGAAAATATTTTGAATAAATAATAAAAAAATATAGAATTTTGCTTCTGTACAATATGGAGAACTATTCAGATCTCGGTGTTATCTATATAAACCCCCTCCACCCCCTTGCACCCTCGCAACCAGATAAATCTCAATCTGATTAACTCTCCATACCATACTTTGCATCATTTAATAATTGTTTATTATTTATTCAGGAGAATTTATCGATTCTGGTTCATGATAGATAATTATTATGTTATCTGCTAACCCCTCAACCTAATAATTCCCTAGACATAATAAATGAATAATTCTTTGCCTCATTCAGTAATTGCTTACTATCCAATGCACAAACTGAGAATGATGCTCGAATTAAATACAGTACAAAAACAATAAGTCATAGATATCTTATTTTAGTTTTTCTTATATTCCTGTGTAATATCTACTAAAACAATTGTCCGCCTAAAGCCTCGGTGGCTATCACTGCATAGCCAATAAAGTCAGCTAGAGAACGTCGTCTCAGCAATATCCATCTCAACTTCAGGAAATAATTATTATACTTATAGACCAACCACACAATCAAAGCAATACTTTTTCCCCAAATAGTTATGGATATTTTTATTCTTCTTGATATTGATAGTTTTTATTCTATGATAATGATTTTGTATGTGAAAAAAAAATATATATATATATACACACACACACACACACACACACACACACACACACACACACGCACACACACATATATATATAAGACCAGGACTGCTTAAGTTGCACTTTAAAAAAATAACTGGCATGGTACTTTTAAATGAAGTTATTAAAGACATGAAGTAAAATAAATCAACTTTATAAATCACCATTATACCTTACACTAAGTACAGATTCAGTAGAGTCATGTTATCAAGGCAACACGGGAACATTAGCCCTGACTCTATACATCGCTGGGTGTCTGGACTAGACACACACAGACAGCCTGGCCTGGAATAGCTCTGCTGCCCCAGAATGCATTAGTATTAATTCCATGGCCAGAGTGAGAATAGGGCGGGACTAGGAGGGGGTTAGGGTGTCTGGAATCCCAAGCTAGTGCGAAGAACTGTTGATCAATCACTTCATACCATCCCTGACGTGGTCAGCTGACTGACAGCTTTGACTTAGCAGGGTCTGAGTCCAGGCCATAAGCTGTCTGCACCTTGTTGCTGACTTGCCTGTCACCCCTCTTGGGGCTCTCTCCCCTCTGCAGAGCTTTGTGAAACCAGATCCATGTCATCTATCTCCTGGCACCAGGGAGAGACAGGCCTCCCATTACAGAACCTGCCTGCCGATGACCTTTGGCGCACTGACCCCTCACTCCCTTAGGCCCGCTCGACCAAAATGGGATGAAGAGATTCAGAGGTCAACCATATTTCACTAGGTCATCAGCAGCTACCAAGTTATCAGCTGCTATCTCTGTACCCGCCTCAGCAGGGACACCTACAAGGTCTCCAAACAGAACCACGGAACAAACCCCACACAAATCACACACACACAAATCTTCATGTATTTAACACAGGTCCATGCAAGGAGAGCTATAACAACTGGCCAAATTCTCTTTTTATCAGTAAATAAATCTACCCAGACAAGGTTTAGTAGTTTCAGAAAACATTTAATGAACTGGACTGTGAACTGGATTTTCTGCCTGAATACTCAGTGTGAGCGTTAATTATTAACTTTATCCCACCATTTCTCATGCAGTGAACACACCAGATTTTTAGCCTCATGTCTTGGCTTCTGATGGTGCTACCCAAAGCGCTACAACAACATACCCTCAAAATGTTTGTTCAGCTGGGCCAGTTTTGTCAACCACTATCAAACTCCTTGTTCCTACCCTTCTCCTGTTATTCTTTGCTTGTGTTTGCTTTGTTGGCTCTTTAGAGCTATGCTTTGCATGAAGGAAAATCTCTCTCCCCCCACCTTTCTGTGTCGTTTAACAACAAGAACATCAAGAAATAAATGATAAAGGTGAAGTACTCATTATCTCTTTAACTTCTGGGTCAACATAAAATTAACCTAGCTATTCAACAGTGGAAAAGACAAAGTGGCAGTTAATTAAATGCTAAACGAGTGACTGACTAGCAATGTGGCTGGGTGTTTAATGTTTCACTAGGGTGAGTTCCCTCAACATTTTTTAAAAAAGAGAGGAGTTAGGGTACCACTTCATAGGTTCAAAGCAATATCTCAATATCTACAACTCAATTCACATTTAAGTGACTAAAGCATGAACAGCAGCAGGACTGACCGGCAAAAATACGTAAACGTTTGCGTCGTGTGGGTGGACCAAGCCCTGAAACTCCAGTGCATTCATCTTCGTCGTCACAGTCACCACTTTCCAGACCTTCCTCGTCCTCCACTTCTTGGTTCAATCTGTCTGGATCTCTTTGTGCAGGGCCCCCTCCTGGACGAGCTCTCCACCGCTTCTCTGGTGATGTCACCATCCTTAACAGCTAAGGAGACACATAAGAGTTGACTGTTTAAAGCCAAACAGTTAACAAGAGCTTCAATACGATCCACATTTGCAATCCTTCAATTAATTGATTCTAATTCTCTAATTAATTAGAGTCCTGAGCTGCTTTTCCTTTGATTATGGTTGCTGGGAGGATGGAGCCCATCCCAGCCAACTCAGGGCGAAGGTGGCTTACACCATGCACAGCTTGCCAGACCATTTATGGGCCAGCCCACACAACCATTCGCACTCACATTCACACATGAGGCAATCAAGAATATCCAATTAGCCTAATGTGCATGTCTTTGGACTGTGGGAGGAAACCTGAGTACCTAGTGGAAACTCATGCAAGCACAGAGAGAGCATGAGAATTCCACACAGAGGCACCCTTGCCAGACACAGGGCTCGAACACAGGACCTTCTTGCTGTGAGGTGGAGGCGCTAACCACTACACCAACAGTGAAATATTTATAATGTGATGCACTGCTAAATGTTACACAGTAGCATGTATCAACCCAGCACTACCTCCATCTCACTGAATTTCCAAATAAGCTTCAAAGAAAGACTTTCTTTTACAGAATAAAAACTAAGTAATCATAGCACCATAGGGCTGTTATTAACAAACCAGATATATTATTTTTCTACATTATATATTTCCTGGTAACAAATAACTATAATTGAGATGCTATTAAGGTGGGATTTTAAAAGTTAACTTTTTTTTTAAAGCCACAGAGCAAAAAGGCATTTCAGTTTATAAGACGGGGTTCAAGGTTTGAGTCACGTTTTACTGCCAAAACCATCATTTTTGCAACTTTACATTATCAGAATAAAACACGTTTCCTATAGTAAATGTAAAATCTCTTACCAGTTAGGAGATTCAACCAATTTTTCAAAGTCACTACAGGCCGAATTTGAGTAAATGAGTAGCATTATTCTTCCCAACATTTATAACTATGAAGTCTTGACTGCACTTGAAACTTTGCTGTAATGATACAATTCACAGACTTAACATGTCAAAGAAAACAAACAAAAGTAATTGACTGTATTGACTCATTTACTGTGTAAAAAACTCAAAATAGAGGTTACTTGGTACTTAGGTTATCAACATAATCTTTATTTAGCATAACAAAAGTTTCTTAACTATATTTAGTAGATTCAAGCAGGAAGAAACCAACAATGGGAAAACAAATGCCTTAATACCTCTAAATTTCCCAGGCGTAAATATATAAAATACATGTAAAATTCCATGTTCAAAAACTAGCACTTGTTTCTGAGCATTGCAATAGACAAAATAATGTAATTACCATATTACCAACCCATCAATGTATATTGGGATTATTCTTTTAAGCTGTGTGGTCAAAATTGCCTGAATGTTAGTTATTTTTAACGAGGATCAATCTTTTTTTTTTTACACATCAAGTATATAAACCGGGTAGGTTAGTATTTGGCTTGTTTACTCTCTTCAGATGGAACAGTATGCTTCTTGTTGCATACCAGCAATTTTGCCAGGTCCTAGAGAATAAAATGGTATATAACACTTACATGTAGTTTTCAGAATTGTTCCAATAAAGTGATATATATGATAACTTTAAACTTAAAGCTCAAAAACAAGTACACAGGTTTGTCACCGGACTTCTTTTAACCCTTTAAAAGGCACAAGTGGAAAACAAAAAAAAAAATGATGAAAAAAATGGTAATGTTATTATTCCTATATTTAAGATCCAAGCAAAACATTCTCATTATTATATCTATAGTATCTCACGTCCTGAAAAACACCTTGGAATACCTGCAAAACTTAAATCTGGATTTCACATTCAAACAAACATAATTAAAACACAAAGGAAGAAACCTTTAAAATTAATCTTGTCCAACAAGCATTTATGCATAATTATGTACTACTTCAAGGTTACAGTATCAAGATTTTTGTTACAGAAAATTACCATTTTTTTGCCTGTTTCTTAGCATAAATGTCCACCAAAGTGATATAAATCTTCTCTTTAGGTAAATAATAATGCTTCTATCAGAAAGTACACAGTTATTAACCCTACAAACAACTAAACATGTTTGATAAAATGCATATTTGTAACCTCGAACCCTGTCATAAACAGAGATTAAAAAAGTACTGAGATAAAATGTTCATCTAAACACCAGTGAAGGAGGGATATAAAACATTCACATGCCTGTTGCATACTATACCTTTAAAAATAAATGCAACTTATTACATGTGTATCTTATTAGAATGTCATTTGATCGGGTCATTCAAATTATTGAACATGATTGCCATACTAAACATACAAAAATACTATTTAGAAACATAAGCCTTCCACATGCTACAGTATTTCCCAGTCAGGAACCAATGTTTCCAATAAAAGCAGTAGAATTGATATCTGATATCGAATGTATAATACATGGAGTTTTCGTTTAATGCTTGATGGATTGGCCAAAACGCTTTTAAGCCATGCCAAAACAAAAAGAAGGAATGGAAAATCTAATGTGGGAAAGCAACGGAAACAACAGTCTTTCAATAAGTTTTCTATAACAAACAAATTCTATGAGTTGCCAAAGTAAATTACTCTACATTCCATGCCTTCTGCCTTTTCCTTTCATCTTTGCTTTCTGTCTTCTGACTCTTTCTTTTTTTTTATTGATTTCCTTCCGATGTGCCGACGCAAGCATGCGCCTGTTGTTGGGTTGTTATTTTCGAACTTTTTTTTCTGTCTACAAGAGAAAATTGAGATCAGATGGGTGGTGCTCCGGACTCCTTTCCTCAAAAACAAATCAGCAAACCATGGTCCATGACAGGGACCTTAATAGGGCGAAAGGGAGAGCGCGATAATCATCAAATTGCATCAAACAGAGGACAAACTGCCGCAATAACTCTATAGTGCATGCCACACATCTGTTTTAATGCTGGTTTAATGCTTGAGGTCAGTAAGGACGTACATACAACATTTTCCACCACAGTACCAGACAAGCCTCCATTCAGGTCCAGATACTGGAGGCATACATGACTCTCTCACTCTCGAGCGCTCCCCCTGAAAGCACTTCTACATTTTCTGGCCAAAGGAACTTGTGGTAAACACTGATTCTTTTAAACAGGCTGCTCACCAGTGCTCAGTCACACTGAAACAGCATCGTTCTGTATGATGAAGGCCCAGGCAGTGTGAAACCCAGCAGCAGAGGGGCTTTACACCATGCCAGCAACTGAGACTCCTTTCCACTGGGTACAAACTGTTCCAATAAATGTAAGCGAATATAACACAAGTGTTCTTTTTTCTCTACGCTTGACTTTCAGGAACGAATGGGTCGTTATTGCATCTGGCCACCTCTTCTCTTGGGGCTTTTCTAGCATGCAAGTATACCACAACGTTCTTCTCTCTCGCTATGTCTGATTTTTAGTGAAAAACGTTTTTTTAATGCATCCGGCTCTCTCCTGTTTAAGCAGCGGCTTTGCGTGTGCCGCATGTGCCAGAGGCCTCAATGCAAGTAGCTTGGAATTCCTTCCCAAAAATGGTTGCCTGGAGACAACGGGAGCCACGCTGTCCCGCAGAACAAATGAAACTAAAGGCAAACAGCCATAAAAAGGGAGCATGAGTGGTGGTTAAGGGGATTTCAAAACAAACCCCTAATAAAGTAGGCTGAGGTGGAAATACGACAAAAAAATGCTTTCCTCACTTTGTGACTTGTTTGACGTGAGGTTTGTGGAGAACAGGATACGCTGACAGAGACCATGAACTCCCCCTCACCCACTAACACATGCATGCGCGAGCACACACACACGCACACACACACACACACACACACACACACACACACACACACACACAGTCTTGTTTCCATCACTTCAGGGGACACATTCATTTCCTGGGGACTTACCTGAACCCTAATCATAACCACTACTTGCCTAACCATACCCACTACCCTAACCGTAACCCAATCCAAGCCTAAGTTTAAAACGGTCTTCACCTTAAAATGTAATGATTTACATTATGGAGACTTGCATTTTTCCGTATAATGAAAAATGTCCTCATAATGTAACTATGTAAACAGTAAGTTTAAATCCCCTCAAAGGGGTGAATACCTAGACCCACACACACACACACACACACACACACACACACACACACAAACACACACGCCCTGCTGTTGTGGCATGAAATGGTTGAACAAAAACTGACGTTTTGTTCCAGGCAGCTGGGTCTCCAGGAACACCACAAGAGGAACAAACCACCTTCAATACAGAATTCATTAAAAACATACGCTTACACACACACACACACACACACACACACACACACACACACGCACACACACACAAAGACATGATGCAAAAGGAATCATCGAAGAAAACAAATAAATGGAAACATCTGAAATATCAGGAACATGCCTTATACATTAGGAACAAAACCAAGCCCCTTCCTCCCTCCTTTCTCCTTGTGGTTTGCAAGCAAGAGTCACACAGATCTTCTGGAATGTTGCGGAGTTGAACAACACAAAACATACAATCAGTGTGTCTGCCATCCTTCTCTCCCATAGCAGCATGTCACAATGGGAAAACGGAGAAAAAAAGGGTTGCTCAAACACCAACATATGGTGGACTGTTCAACCCACTGAGGAGAGACACACACAGGACCACAGGGCAGCTGTGTTAACACTGAAGGGCACCACTGTCCAGTCTAATAGTGTTTTTAGATTATCAGCATACCTTAACCTGTAATGACAGGCTTTGTGTTATTCAAACTTGCAGTTTTCAAAGACTAACAACTCCTTTATTTCCCAGGCATTTTCTCAAAGTCATCCTTGATTATTGACCCATCAGTATGTCAAAAAATAAACATCTATATTAGTATATGGGAGTGGCACAGTCTCGTAGAGGTTAGCATGTCTGTCTCACCGCAAGAAGGTCCTGGGTTCGAGTCCTGGACTCAGCTAGGGCGTTTCTGTGTGGAGTTTGTATGTTCTCCCCGTGCTTGCATGGGTTTCCTCCCACAGACCAAAGACATGCACATTAGGCTAATTGGCTGTTCCAAATCGCCCCTAGTTGTGAATGTGACTGTTAATGTCTGTATTGGCCCTATGATGGTATGGTGAGCCGTTCAGGCTGTGCGGGGTACCCTACCTGGAATAGGCTCCAGCCTAATCGTGACCCTAATAAAGGATAAATTGGTTCAGAAAATTAAAAATGAAGGGAAATGAGTATATGTCTCACCTTTTTCTGTTAATGTATGGCTGTTCAGTTTAGTAAGAATTAAGAAGAATTGTACTATTATATTAATCTTTACAGGAATTTGAATCTTTATATATAAAAATGATATTTAAGTGTAAAAGGGTAGCGCTGGGTACAGTATACAGGACAGATGTTCCTATGTTCTGATGGTGTGCATCAAAAACTTTACCACTGAAAAGTCAGTGCTGTTTGTAGAACACCCCCCACCCCCCATCTTAATATCCACCTGATTTCCTCTTTGAAGTTATCACCCATCCATCATCACCCTTAACCACTCCCAGATTTAGCAGCTCTTCTCGCTTTTCAGGTAATAATCCAGGTGTCTCCACCTCAAGCCTAACTCCTATTTACAGTAACATCTGCTGGAAGAGCCTAGCAGACTCTATTCTAGCAAGAGCAGACATGTTTTTTTTTTTTTTTTGGCTGTCTTCTGTAACCACAACACACAGTGTGGAGGCGGTGAGTGAGAGACAGCCTGTTGTTAAGGGCCATGGATGAAGGACCCCACAGGGAACCCAGACGATGCCTGTGGTTTAGTCCCATGCGTCATCCAGCAACATGTTATTCGGCATGTGTCCAGCATACAGTAGTGACATCTTCTCTGAATAAATCCATGACCCATTTCTATGGTTGTAGAAGGGGGACTGAAGAAAGCAGGCTTCCTCTCTCACACATTTATGATAAGCATCAGGCTGTATACATCCTCTCTTTGGACAAGTGTGGACATGAGAGGACGTGTAAGGTCTTGTACAGCCTGTAGACTGGAGCTTAGATACAGTGAAGTTAGGACTCCTGCCAAGTCCAGTGACTAAACAGCTCAAATACTGTACCGTTGTATGATTTAATTTAGAGAGGTGTGAAGGCTCGGCTCTTTTAAAAGCACTGCTGGCATATTTTATGAAAGTAAAAGGAGTTGAATAACCAACTAAGATAAATAACCACTATATATATATATATATATATATTACTTTATATTTTATCTAAATGTCCTTTATGTGCAATATTAAGGGGCTCTGAGTCCAAGAATTTCATTGCTGGTAGTGATATTTCACTCTTACCTGTATAGGACAAATAAACTGGAAACCTGAAACTTATTAAGTCAGATCTACAGGGTATCCACTAGAATTTGCCTTCTAGAATGTCTGACTATCCTTATATTGACATGTACTGAATATTTATGGAACAGCATTGTGTTGTAGTGGTCAGCATGTCCACCTCACAGCGAGAAGGTCCTGGTTTCGCGTCCAAGGCCTGTCAAGGGTTTCCTCCGTGTACTCCCACAGTCACATGCAAATTATAATAATTGGCTGTTCTAAATTGCCCCTAGGTAAGCTGACTGGCAAGCTGTTCAGGGTGTACCATGCCTTTGCCCAGAGCTGGATGTGAGCTGGCCTCCCCATGACCCTAGTAGGATTAAACGGTTCGGCGAATGAATGAATGAATGAATGAATGAATGAATATTTAATTACTGGCAAGTTATACTTAAATCTATACTCCAACCATAACTTTAACTTCAGTAAACAAAAACATAATCTCTGTCTGGTTTTTCAAATAAAAGCTGCTGAATTTATTAACTCTTTAAAAGTTTTTCTCGTGAGAATCAGCCAAATGTCCACATAAGGTCAAAGCTGTCAGATATTCCTCTTTTTGGAATTTTTAACCCCCCCCCCCCCAACCACACACACCGATACAAACACAGGATTAGAGTCTGTAAAGTGTTTAAGGAGGTAAAGATTAGGATCTGATGGTTGAGATCTAGCAAAGAATGGGTGGAGGAAAATGAGCTTTCATGGTGTGACTCATGGCAACATCCACAGATTATTGACCAGGAAGCACACATACCCACTTCCTGTACAAGTCGCTTTGCTTCTATTGAATAAAAAATGGGAAAAGAGGGTTGAAACTAGGGCTGGGCGATATGACCAAAAATAACATTGTGATATTTTCGGAAATTTCTCCAATAACAATGTTTATTATGATATATATCTGATATATATTATCGAAAATAATATTAAGAAACAAAAAAACATGACAGCGCATGACTGTGTGTAGGTATACAGATGCTGAAGTGACAGGACGCTCAACCGTTTTTGCGCACACCTGAGACAGGGGGTAAAAACCTAGCTGTTTGCTCTTTGCAAATACGGATAAAAACAGTGCAGCTAAAATGCTATTCATGTCTGAAGGAAAGGAAATTATTTTTCTGTTAAATATGAATAGTCATATTGCTAGTTTAGACTATCACGTTGCTGTATTTTTGTCTCTTGCTCTCTCATGTTCTCAGTTTGACAATCTGTATTAAGAGCAGCTTGCTACAGTAGAACAATCTGCAGAGAGCTGTCACAGATTCATTCTCTAGCGCTGGTTATGCATGTGTTGAGAGAGCAAGAGAGAGAGAGAGAGAGAGAGAGAGAGAGAGAGAGAGAGAGAGAGAGAGAGATGCTGCTCCACTCGGTATTTAAACTGGGTGTGTGCGCCACTTTTACAATGAATTACTATGCTCTTACCGCAGTTTTCTAGGTCATGTTAAAATCTAAAACATGTTTTCATGATCCTAATATTTCTCCTTGCTCCCTCTCCAGCCTCAACTACTGATGTATATTCAGTAAAAGAACTTAACTATACTCTCTACATGTGTTGTGAAAATGCATATGCAAATTTATACTCTGGAAACAACAGCATATTAATTTATTTGATTTCCATATCCAAACCGATTTAACCCTTATTAGGGTCGCGGAGAGGCTGGAGCCTATCTTAACCAATTCTGGGTGAAAGCAGGGTACACTTTGAACAGTTTGCCAGTCCGTCCTAAGACCAACACACACAACCATTCAGACTCACGCTTACACCGAGGTGCAATCAAGAATATCCAGTTAGCCTAATGTGTATGTCTTCGGACTGTGGGAGGAAACTGGAGTACCTGGCGGAAACCCATGCAAGCATGGGGAGAACATAAAAACTCCACACAGAAACACCCTTACCAACTACAGGGCTTGAGCCCAGTATCTTTTTTGCTGTGAGGCAAAATGCTATCTGCTGCCCCTCTACTAAATATTGTTTTCACAATTTTTTTTCTACACAAGCTCTATATATTTCACCATTCTGGATCATCAGGTCTAGAATGCTACTTGTATGCTGACCAGATTTTGGCTTGTTATAGATCTTATGTAGATACACTGTAGTTTTTGGTGGAAGCATTGTAGTCATCTAACAGCTATGCATAGTAGGCAGGTATATTAATATACACCATATTGAAATTGAAGAGCCTGGGATGCTCAGCATGATGTGATTGGTCAGGTGTCCATGTGCAGTTGTCTATACATTTACGTTCTTTAGTAGCTCATTTTGAGGGGATGGATGTTCTACAAAATATGCCTTGTAAATAGAAAGATGTTTTTAAAGCAGGATTTTATTTATCAAAGACGAGTAATTGGTACGGTCCACGTGGACTATTGTAACAGTCTGCATGTTTTCCACCATGGAAAAGAAGAGTTTACACTGACAAGCTGCATTTCTGTTTTATTTACTTCAATACAAAGAGAAGAAGACAGTCTAAAGAGGATTCATACAGCTGTAATTGTGTATAATGTATGTGATAACAAGTAACAAACTTCCTCAACATTAGACAAATCAAAGTGGTCAAAAATCCTAATGTAACATTTATTAATACATTTAAAATATTTAATTGTTTACAAATCACTGTGATACTACAGGAATAAAATATTTTCCAATGTGATGTTGTATTAAATTTTTATTTACTTATTTAATTATATACAGGAACAGCAAGATCGGAATGATCTGCTATCTTGACCTGAGTGGATAATGCTTGAATTTAAATGATGGACACTCACGGCTTGTTACAGTCACTCGAAGCAATAAGCGTCATCATTATCATATTTAAAATGGAAAAATTAACCATTAAAATATCATTTTAGTTAATTTTTCTTGTTTTTCCATGTAGTATATACTAAAACACCTTTATGGAGTGTAGTTTACTTACATTCCTGTGTGCGCTAACCTCTGAATGAGTAGGCTAAAAAGCCGTTAGCTACATAACACTTAACTAGACTCGAAGCACAGTGCTCACCTGACCTGTCTCTGACATAGTTAAAATATGTAAACACAAATGATAAAACTAGAAAAGCACTTGGAGAGCGCAGACCTCCACCAAGGACGTCCAGTAGCCCATATGGTATTGTAAGAAATGCAGCATTTTTATAAATGCAAAATTTCTTTATTATTTGAGCCCTACAGTGCAAACGTGCAGCCATTTATATGACTGCATTGTGTATAGGGCCTGCCATGAATAAGAGGCCTTGCACTCGGATGAGGAAGTATTAATAATTGCATTATTTTTGTGATAATTGGCCTAAAAGTTATGTTTCGGTATGTTCCGGATACAGTAACTTGGATGACTACGTCATCCGTGCTAAAAAATCTTTAAAAATAACCTGCAACCAGACAATAATCTGGATCACTGCCAACATTTAATCAATTGTTACTTGTATCATTTCTGACTCATCCTAAAAATGTCATCAAAATCCATTCATAAGTTTTTGAGTAATGCTGCTAACAGACAGACAAACAAACAAACTAACCAACGCCGGTGAAAACATAACCTCCTTGATGGAGGTAAAAATGTATTTTAGTCTGCTTTTGTTTATGTTTCCATGTAGTATATACTTAGAGAAGTAAAGAAATGCCTCTGCACCTGTTCATGTATCTGCTTGGAGCTCACCTGCATCCATCATAAAAAGATGTAACAAATAAACTAAAATTAAATTAAAATCTTATATATAGTGGGGCATCACAGTGGCGTAGTGGTTAGCCCATCCGTCTCACAGCAAGAAGGTCCTGGGATCGATTCCCAGGTTTGGGTGTTTCTGGGTGGAGTGTGCATGTTCTCCCCCATGCTTGTGTGGGTTTCCTTCAGGTACTCCAGTTTCCTCCCACAGTCCAAAAACCTCATATATATATATATATATTGTACTCCTTAAACTTATGTTCCCGTGTACTATTATACTAAAGCATTCAGTGGATGTTTCGATAGTCAGTGACACCTACCTCACTTTATTGTTATGGATCTTAAGGTGCCATTTCTAAGACACAAACGTGTGTAGTTTCGCATCTCCTTTCCAACTTTATCACCGGGTGGACTGCAAGTGTCATTGGCTTTCACACTCACTATGTATGTGATTGTATAACCCTCGCTTTCTCTCTCATTGCAGCGACGGAGGCTAGGGTCGAGAGGCCCCCAATAACAAAAGGCATGAGAGGCGGAGGGGTACACGACCCTCGCAAGTAGACCCTCTGATGACCTGCCGCAGACAGGAAACAGGAAGCGGGACCTCTGACCTTGCCAAGAGGCTCCCATTGTGCTTCCTGGAGTGAAAATTGCTGACGGAGTTCCGTGTGAGTGCTGCAGGACTTAGACGAGCCATGAGAACGAACCAGTGCAGCCGAACTCTCCCAGGCCGCCCACGGGAGGCTCTGATTACACTGTCGTGTGAGAAAGAATGCAAGAACGCTGCCACCTGTAGGCCTCTTCCTCTTGCCGACAGACTTAAGCTGTATATACTGTTTACATGAAGGAGGAGTTGATTCACAGCTCTTTTAGAAAGAAGAGAAATGTGAAAGAAGAGATTTATTTAAATGTGCTATCAATTTGCGTAATTTTGTGCTATCAAAATCGCGTAAAAGCTGCAAGCGCTTCCATAATAGGGTGGACTGTACGGGCATGACTTTGCGACACCATTTTTGCAATGACATTAGTTGACCATGTTTAATACCGTTCCTAAGATGTTCGCAAGTTTATAAATACGCAAATGAGATGCTATCTGCAACAGTAATGCTGATCTTAGCATTTAAATGCCTGTGGGAATGAGAATAGTGCTCTGGCCTTGACATCTATGAATGTGTTATAATTTACTTCGAGCCAGCTCCCTTACTGCATCCTTGCCAGGGGGCTGTTATTGACCTACAGTGGGATAATTGCAGTCTGTCGGGGGATTAAGTAGAAGATGGGAGGTAAGGGATGGAAGAGGAGGGGTAGATCAGCCATTGGGTTTCCGGGCTAAGAAGGTAGCAATGGAGCAAGGGAAGGAGGACTGAAGAGGTTCAGCCTCATTAGCAGTCAACTAATTGGGAGGAAAAGACCTCTCACATTCTCCAAATAACCTCCTAGCCAGCAGGGGAGTGAGTGACAGATAGAAGAAGTATAAGAGGAAGATGATGAATAAGAAGGGGAACAAGAACGTGAGATTGAGCTGTACAGCAGATGTGTGGAGAGGAAGAGAGCGAGGGTGGGAAAACAAAGCGAGAGGATTCAGGGGTAGAAAAGTAAAAATAAATGAGACATAATTCATGAGAGACAAGTAGTAAAGAGCTGAAGAATAAAAAAAAAGGAAAAGCTAGGTGAGTGTGGGGAAAGGACACTCTGGGAAAGAAATACAAGTTTCCACATCTTGAGTATAAAACAGTATCTACAGAGAGGTGAGTGAAGGATGAACGAGTGGAGAGTTGGATGCTGGGACGAGTGGGAAGTTCATTTCATTTCAGTGTCAAACCTAATCCCATGCTGCCTCTCTGCCTGTATGGGGGGTCCGAAGCCCAGCTTTTATATCAAGTGACACACTTCAGTGGAGAAACTCTCATGCCTTTCCCCCTTTACCCACACAGGTCAACAACTGCCTCTTCCATCTGTAACACCAGATTGCAGCAAGTGGTCAACAGAGTATGAAGTCACTAAAATCAAGGACCTTTACATCATCGGGAAAAAGAGGAGGATGATTAAAAAGACTGTGGACACCAAACATCCAAGCAACCACTTCTTTGTCAAGCTGCCATCACAGAGGCACTACAGGAGCATCACTTCCCATAGTACACCCCACCGGCACTGTTTCTTTCCAAATGCTATCCAGTTCCTCACGCCTTGTCTCTGTGTAATCATAAATGCTGTTGTAACGGATATTGTTTTTGTTTTTCCACTGTAAAAAATGACCTGTGCCGTATGAACTGATTGCTTGTTGCTCTGTCTGGTGGTGTTGCTGCACTGAACATACACTGCCATGCAAAAAAAGAAAGTCTGTTGAATCCCCTTTAGCTTGGACGACAGCATGCATTCGCTATGGCAATGTTTCAGTAATCTTATGCAAGGTCACAACGTATTCCATTTATTTTTCAACAAAATCTTAGCTGAGGATGGGAGGGTCGAACCACTCCAAAAAGTCTTCTCCAGAACTCCAGCCAAACACTTTAACTGGTGCCACTTCACAGTCAGATGCCACTTCATACGTAAACATTCTTGTGAGTTCTTGTGCTCCCCGAACCACACTTTTACTGTTTGAACCATAATTTAATATCTATGTCATCAGAGGAGGGAAATCCCTATTAATGGTATGACCTGGTAATTCAGTATATTCAGATTGTCTTAATTTTATTGCCACATAATATGCTGAGCCTCGACCTGACCAACTGAAGCGACCCCAGATCATAACACAGTCTTGTCCATTGGCCACTATGCATGATGGGTACTTCTCTTCATTGACTTCCCTTCTTACCCCTACACACCCATCAATCTGAAATAGCGTAATTATGGACTCATCAGATCACATGATCTTTGCCATTGCACCAGAGTCCAATATTTATGCTCCCTAGCAAAATAAAGCCATTTATTGTGAATAGCCTCCCTAAGAATTACTTTCTTATTACCACATAGCTGTTTATTCCCTATTCTATGAGTTCTTATCACATGGTGTGTGTGTGTGTGTGTGTGTGTGTGTGTGTGTGGAAATGCCTTAACTTTCCTACTCTGTATAGATGACAATGGATTCAAGTGATTATAAAATTAAGTATCAGTGTTCAGTAAGTCAGAAAAAGTCAGCATTCAGAAAATAATTACTCTATAAAGTAGATCTTTTCCATCTTCTCCATCAATTTAAAAATATGTAATGTATACTGACAGTCATTAAAAACTGAGACATTTCTGTATATCTGTACTTGTGGGGGGGGGGGGGGGGGGGGGGGG
>JAQMYF010000024.1:38373176-38384139 GCA_030014195.1 Neosilurus mollespiculum | reverse complement strand
TCTCTCTCTCTCTCTCTCTCTCTCTCTCTCTCTCTCTCTCACACACACACACACACACACACACACACACACACTTTGTTATTTTCCCTTGTTTCACCCAGGCAGGAAAGACCTGTGTGTAATAGAAAAACTAACACGTTTACCGAGCAGTGAAACCATCAAACCAACACCTCGGCTTTTTCTCTTGCACCTGTGAATAACACCTCGCTGTGATGGTTATGCACAAGGATATTATTAACATAAGGTCAAAATAACAGTGTTGCACTCTGACCGATTTCCCCCTGCTTGTTTCTCCTCTTGCCCAGCAATCTTTATTATTCAAATAATATTATTCCTTGTAGATATATTCAGGCAAGCAATAGTTTCCCTTTCAGACAGAAATCAACAGTGACTCACTGGAACGTCTCTAACCTTGTCTTGTCTTGTACTGTAGACCAACCAAAAAAAATCTAGCATTTAGAAATCCATCACTGGTGATACAGATTGACTAAGTAGGCCAGCTGTTTTTACATCATCCCACTGCGATAAGTCACTAAAACCGCTGTGCACACCTACACCACTCTGTGTTTTTAAATATAGACCTGGTTTAGAGTTGGATTCATTCACACTGATTTTGACCAATAAGGGAAAACACACTGATCTTTTGGTCACATGAACCTCTTACCACGCACTGGGGGCAGTTTTACACCTCCTCCTTCTGTTAAATGCTAAATGTCATGAATAAATGTGTAGCAGTCAACGTACTATGTAATATAATATGATATTGAATTTGTTTCGGGCCTTACAGCAAGAAGGACTTGGCGAGGGTGTCTCTGGGTGGAGTTTGCATGTTTGCCCCCCTTGCTTGTGTGGGTTTCCTCTAGGTACTCTGGTTTCCTCCTACAGTCCAAAGACATGTACATTAGGTTAGTTGGCTGTTCCAAATTGTGTCTAGGTGTGAATGTGAGTGTGAATGGTTGTGTGTGTGTTAGCCTTATGAAGGTCTGGCGGGCTGTTCGCCCAATGTCGGCTGAGATGGGCTTCAGTTTCTCTGTGACAGTTATGGGTGGTTAGATGAATTTGTTTTGATATTTTGATCTTTTTTCCTTTTTAAACAGGGTTTGAAGTGGAACCATTATCGGATGCTAGGAACCAGCCAAAGAGAAGGGATGTAGCGTTGTCAGTGTTTTCAACAAATGCCATCATAATGTCATCATTATTAAAAACATAATCCAGGTAAACAGATACTTTTAAATGTAATTAATCTCTATAACACTGGACCTTCAGAAACTCAGAGATAAGAGGAGATAAAAGAAAATTGATATATTGATTTATGCATTGTGTAAAAGTGGAGCTCGTATAAGGTCTGTGCAGGTGTGTTTATTTATTATGTTATGCTTAGAGGGGTTTCAGCTTCCTGGACAAACATTGTCATGCAACTCAACTTCAAAACATTACATGTCAACATAACAGCCAATCAGAATCAATTCAGTGATGTGTGGACACGGGAAAACCACCCAAAATGTTGATGGGTTAATTCTATACAGCAATGCATGTACACGGAATGGATACGGGACAACCATCCACAATAAACTGGATTGGTTCATTCTATACAGCCAATGCGCAGACATGGAATGGACATGGGGCAAACACAGGACGGTCACAGAACAATCACTCACTTTCTCTCACTCATTTGCCAAGCTGCACAATCCTACTGGGGCCACGGGCAGGCTGGTGTCTATCTCAGCCGACATAGGGTGAAGGCGGGGTACACCCTGAACAGCTCACCAGACCATCGCAGGGCAACACACACAACCATTCACACTTACACTCACACCTAGGGGCAATTTGGAACAGCCAGTTAGCCTAATGTGCATGTCTTTGGACTGTGAGAGGAAATCCATGCAAGCTTAGAGAAGACATGCTCCACATAGAAACAGCCTCGCCAAGCCCAGGACTCGCCCTTCCTTTTGAGATGGGAACGTGCCACCCACTACACCACCGTTCCACCCGGGAGAAAAAAAAAAAGATAAATAAAAAAACACTAGCTCTCACATAACCACCCCACCCATTCAACAATCCATTGATTCAGTGAATTACGCTTCTTCAGTAACTACTTTACTTGTGTGTAGTGAGGAATTAAGACACACATTGATATTTAGGCCCCAGGCATAAGTACAGACCTAAACACTTCTTTGACAGTTACACAGGATTTGCGGATTTGGGATGGGGTTTGCATAAAACCAAGGCGTAGCACAATAACACATGATTCTAACCTTCTCCTGTAAACTCTTAGTGAGCAACATCAGTCTGATCAAGTAATAAATTGCTTTTTCTAGTTGTATTTACTCAAAGCAACTTATAAGAGTAAAATAAAATACATAATAGCAACAGTTCAATATGACTGGTGAAGCGAACACGCGTTAACTGACCTTTCACCTGGCACCAATTAAAGTCATGCGGACGATTCAGATTTTTGATTCTGTCTTTGCTGAAATGTATTAAGGAAGCATTTTTATAGAACGCGTGGACACACAGAGCTTCCTCTGATCTTGCCTAAAATGTTTTGAAAACGTTTAGTGTGTTTGTGTGTCCACAGTCCACTAAGACTGAGCGTGCACTCATGGACTTCCTGTGGAACGAAAATCAGCGCGTCACAGTACCCTCTGTGTAGCTCACGTGAAAGGCAAACAGGATTCAAGGATTACCCTGTGACAGTACTTTGTGGACTCACTTTTTGCTTTGATTACAGCCATGAGTCTGTGTAGTATCTTCTTTACAGAACTGTTGAAGCTCAGTTAGATGGGATGGTGACCACTGGTGGGCAGCAATCTTCAAGTCATTCTACAATTTTCTAGCAGGGTTTAAGTCTTAGCTCTGACAAGACCACACAAGATCCCAAGATGGCGGAGCGGTAACAAGCAGCGACCTCATCAGGGTCAAAAAAGTTGGTGTTTATGTTGGTGTTTACTTGGTCTGGCACAGACTTTTCTTCAAATGTTACATGTCGGGCCTAGTGTGTTAGTTTACGTCACTGTTGTCTTTTTGCACTTTGTGTAAACATGTGTACGAACATGTCTAGTCTAGTGTGTATCCTGGAGGGTATGATTGTGTGTGTGAGTGTGAGTGAGTGAGTGTGTGTGTTTGTGTTTCATTTACTGAATCTGTCTTGTCTCTATTATGTCTTAACAGTTACATGTGTCACCAACTGTTCCCGGTGAAATGTTGTTTCGTCTCACTATGTACTATGTGTATGGCTGAAACGACAATAAAGACCTACCTACTTGCTTACTTACTTATAAGTACAGTCACCTTTTTCTCCTTTAACCACAGTGTGGTCAACTTTGGGTCATTGTCCTGGTCATTTCCCATTCAGAACTTTCAAAAGGTTTTCCTCAAGAATTTGACAGCTTTTTGCCCTATCCAGTTTTCTTCTACCTTGATGAGTGCCCCAGTCCCTGCCACAGAGTCACACCACCACAACAGGATGCTATCACCTTCTTGCTTTACCATTGGTATGTTCTTTAAATGGTAAGTTGTATGAGTTTTCTGCCAGATATATCGTTTGGCATAGAGGCTAAATAGTTTGATTTTGCTCTCATCTGATAATAAAACTTTTTTCCTATCTGGCCTCAGAATCTTAGAATCTAGAAGCTGACATGATGTGGCCTTTACTGAGGAGTGGCTTTTTTCTTGCAACCCTCTCATACAAGCCACAGTCTGAAGGAATGGCATCCTAGTAATACCCAACAATTCTACCTCTGATTATGGACTTAACTGTGCTCCAAGGGAATGAAAAAGTTATTTTTTTTTTGTATGCATCTCCTGATTTACGCCTCTCCACTACTTTGTCCCTGAGATCTTTTGACAGTACCTTGCCATCCATACTTGACTACTTGCTTTCAGTTACCCTTCCAAGCCCAGAATGCTCTAGGAACAGCGGGGCTTTTTTTTATGCTAAACTAATCAAAATGATTATTTGATACAATTGATCAAAGGTTGTGACCAATTAGCCTGGTGTGCAACAGAGTAGGTGAATATTTACACCTGATTGAGTTTGCAAATATTTATAGGAGCGGGTGATCCTTTAACCATCTTGGTGATTTTTTTTTATTTTTCATTCTTTCTAAACTGTTGCTATTATATCTTTCACTTGGTGGATACAAGTTAACTAAACAACACTGGAAAAAAAATGTTGCTGTGTTTTTTCACTTCAGGCCACAAAGCAACTGTCTACAAAAGTTATGCATTGCAGTGTTTTTCCTTTCCTGACCTTTTTGTTGGCAAGAATCTGCTTTTTGTTGTGTGGTTAAAAGGGATGAACTTAGAAATAATTAGGTATATTCAATTTTATTCGGGTTAATTTGGACACAGTCTGATTATATTTTGTTTTTCTGCAACTGCTGCTGTACCTCAAGTTCTATTTTATAATCTAAATTATATATAGACAGCATAGTGTCATATTGTTAAATTAAGACAAATTTTCAGTATATAATGATATATTCCTAGCAGAATATCAGCAATATACCAGACTCCTAAAAGTTTAGAAGTTGGAGTCCTTGGTAGACATGTTTGTAGGCTGAATGATTATGTGATTATGTGATTATTGTGATTATGTGATCTTTTTAAACGGCCTTTTGCTTTAGATAGATCATATTACATTTGATAACAAATAGGTGATCTGTTTCCTGGGTTTGCATTTTCTGTCTCCTAGTGTTATGAAGAATAATTGAAAAGACTC
The DNA here is from genome assembly GCA_030014195.1 of Neosilurus mollespiculum. Classification (NCBI taxonomy): domain Eukaryota; kingdom Metazoa; phylum Chordata; class Actinopteri; order Siluriformes; family Plotosidae; genus Neosilurus; species Neosilurus mollespiculum. The sequence goes on along the minus strand of JAQMYF010000024.1, from coordinate 38,379,419 downwards.
TGTCTAAGAAGCTGCTGGTTAAAATGTGAATTGGGGGTTAATTTAATAATCAGAATGGACTGGTTAAAATGGACCGGCTACCCACCCAGTGTATTTTCCTGCCTTGCATAGTTCACCACAGCTGTAACTGGGATAAATCAGCTGCAAGCTGTTAGAGGATGAATGAATCAATGAATGGCTCAATGAATGATCCAAAGAGTCCTTTGCAGTCCTTCACTTAGGCATCTGTGTCTTTGAATATGAAAAACTTTCCCCATAAATATTGACATATCTTTGAATATGGGAAAATGTTCCATTTCTGAATCCGCTCAGATTGTGAAGGTATGTAATGGAAAACACTGATGGACTGTTTGTTTTCTTTGTATGTTCTCATCCTGACTAAATCTGATTTGTGCTATTTTGAGTAAATGAGACATAATCACAGTACACAGCATGTGTTGTGAAACCTCCTGAACTGCCTTGATGTCAGCACACAGACAATTCCAAAGAGGATTTGTTATCATGTGATGACCTACATGTCCCTAACAAAAATCTGATTCCGTTGACTGGTTATTGTTCATTGTTGGTTTGACGTTTTACTGCTGCCTGTAAACAGGTTTAATATGTTTCTCAGTGACATAAACTCGATTTTTTTTTTGAAGACTGTTTTAATTTCATAGCTGACACTAACAGATGTCCAAAAACTGAATTCGCACATATAAACATGTGTGTAACATTATGTTCACAAACACGTCTTGCTAATTTCTGAGCACCATTAAACAGCTGATAATGACTTTTATACAGGGTATGCACCGACACCTTCCAATAATATTTTCAGTGCAAGCACTTCACAGCAGACCTCAACATCAGTGAAGAGAAATTATAGTTCAGCGTGCAGATAAGAGCTCACGTTCTCTGAGAACTGGCCGACATGAAATAACTTCAGTACACAGTCATTTTATTTCCTCAGTTTATGGAAGCATGTTCATTTTAAACTTGGCCCGACTCAGGCATTACATCAGCCAGGTTTAGGCGTGAGAAAGTCGATCCTGAAGAGTCAAAAGAGGTTAAAGTCTTCTATTTTCTAATTCTATAAAAAAAAATTTCTGACTGAGCCCGCACTGTAACAGTCTCTGGAGAAGTGTTAATCTAAAACCAAACACTCTACACCTCCCTGCCATTGAGTTCCACAATGGTTAGACACCCTCAAGTGATTAGAGAGAAGCCAGTCACGCTAGGCGTCTGAAACAAAGTCTCAAAAGTTGAGGAGAAATTTAACTGTTCCATAAAAATGACTCGGTCAACACCCAGTGCTGTTAAATAGTTTCAGAGCTATATCAATGTTTCCCACACATCTGAAAAACACTTGGACGAGGGGACTCAAGACTGGGCGGGTGGCTGTCATGTACTCGCATGCTTAATATATATTTAAACAGATATTTCATGTATAATGTATATAAGACATAAACCTCTGTCCCACTCTTGCGCATGAATATGTGTAATATCTGGGCTCCCGAGTGGAGCACCATAGTCAGGGAATATTGCTTGGATGGATGTTCCATGTCAATGTCAACAATTAGCCGAACGCACATGTCTTTGAATTGTGTGAGGAAACCAGAGCACCCAGAAGAAACCCACATAAGCACGGGGAAGACATGCAAACTCCACACAGAATATGCCCTTGCTGAGTCTCGGACTCAAACCGGGGACATTCTTGTTGTGAGATGGACATGCTAGCCAGTATGCCACTATGCCACCTTGAGAGAACATGAACTCGTTGAATGGATAATTCAACTGACAGGACAGGTGAAAGCACAAATCAGGCAATGAAAGGAAATCCAGTGAAAAGCAAATCCAGGCTCAGTAGAGTCACTAAGTGGGAGCACTGCTTTTATGCAGAGCCTAGAGTTATGTATTATCAGCTTTAAGTATGCACTCCATCTGATAATATAATAATATTTTAGAAAGATTTGTAATCTAACCTTTTGACTAATAGCTTTCAATAAGAGCAGACTGAAAATCCTCGAGGCCCCAGATTTAAAAAAATTACTGGCAGATCTAGAATATTACTGATGAATTTGCCATTTTCAAGTAGGATCAAGTAGGTCCTGAGTTCAAGTCCCAGGCTCGGCAAGGGTGTTTCTGTGGGGAGTTTGCATGAAGTGTGCTTGTGTGGGTTTGCTTCAGGTGCTCTGGTTTTCACCCACAGTCCAAAGACATGCACATTAGGCTAATTGCCCCTAGGTGTGAGCTTGAGTGTGAATGGTTGAGTGTGCGATAGCCCTGTGATGGATTTGCTGAGCTGTACAGTATGCATCAAGCCTTTGCCCAGTGTCAATTGGCATGGGCTCCAGATAACCCAGGACCCTAAATAGTATAAAGCGGTTCATAAAATGAAATAAAATTGATTAATTCTTAATAGCAGAACAGAAAGACAAACAATAGAGGCTCACACACCACTGCTTAGACTCATACAGAATAAAAAAAAAACACAATCTAACTCATTCAGGAAAACACCACCAATATTAATGGTAATACGGAACATGAACACATTAAACAGATAATTAAACTAGTAAGACATGGGATACAAATGAATGTGGGAATCAGCTAGTGAAAGGTGGTAAAACTCAGGTGTTCACACTTCCTGCTTTCACTCCAGACCGTAGTCAGGTAACACGGGAGAGATTTATTTACTTATTTATTTCCTCCAGGGCTGAAGTTGATTCAGCCCATAAAAAAAGCCATGCTGCTCTTATAACACCAGCCTTATACACTGATCCATAGAGATATCTATCGCGAGCTCTGCCTTTAAGCAGTGCCTAAATCTATATATTAGATTTGTTATGCTACTCTTTGCTAAGCAGCATTACTTTATTCTAGCAGTCTGTTCTTTTTGTTAGTGATGGATGGATATCATCATGTTTGTGGCTACTGCACAGAAAAAAGAGTACTAATGCAGCAGTTTTTCTGTTTCTTTAGAATTAGAGTTAGTAGCCTGCAATCATGTGTAAATAAAGAGTCCAGATGTCATGGAAATTAACCTACTCTCAGATTCATGCTGAAGCATTTAACAATTGCTAATTGAATAATCTGGCTTGTGTGGTTGATTATTTAATTTAGGATGCCATCTGGCCTGCTTGCTTTGTTTAGTTTAAGAAGAGATCATTTGTCTGAGTCCAGAGAGTTAAGAGTCTTTAACTGCCATTCTGGTAGTTTGGTTGTGTTTCTCAGTTCTGTTGTTTTAGTAAGGACCTGTATCTTATTTGATTATAAGGTGATTTAAAATGATAAACCTTTAAGTCAACTTGCCGTAGAAGAAGAGTGATCCTAACCCAGACCCCTGAACTTCCCAAACCTTCTTGCTTAGTTCTGTCTTTCTGTCTGCCTTACAGAAAGAAGGTCCTGGGTTCAAGTTCCGGGCTGGGCGAGAGTGTTTCTGTGTGGAGTTTGCACGTTTTTCTTGTGATTGTGTGGATTTCCTCTGCGTACAGCACTTTCCTTCCCCAGTCCAAAGACATACACATTAGCTTAACTGGCTGTTCCAAATTGCCCCTAGGTTTAGTGTGCGTGTGAATGGTTGTATGTGTGTGTGTTGGCCCTGCAATGGACTGGCAAGCTGTGCAAGACTGGCAAGCATTTCAGGGTATACCCTGCCTTTGTACCTTGCAGTGTCGGTTAAGATAGGCGTCAGCCTCCCTGCAACCCTAATAGGATTAAGTGGTTCAGCAAATGGATGGGTGGAATGTAGTTTTAATGGGCTTAAATTAATGTCTAAATGCTTCATAGAATGTGGAAGACTCGACACAGTTTTTGAGTCATTATTTGTTTTGTTTAGGAGGTGTGAGGAGGATTTTACACTGCAGGCTTTTATCATTGGAAAAGGCTATTATCAGGAACAGAGAGTGACCTGGCAGAAGCTGACTGTTTTCATCAGGCAAGCTAAAAAGGCAAAAACAAAAAAGATAACAGATTTGTTTGGTACGGAAGTGTATTGCATTTTCTTTAAAAAAAAAAAAGAAAAGAAAAAAAAAGGGTAATTAATTTTATTTAAGCACGTCTGCCTCACAGCAAGAAGGCCTAGGTTGAGTCTTGGGCTCGGTGAGAGCATTTCTGTGTGGAGTTTGAACGTTCTCCCTGTGCTTGTGTGGGTTTCCTCCGGGTGCTCTGGTTTCCTCCCACAGTCCAAAAACATGCACATTAGGCTACATGGGTGTTCCAGATTGCCCCTAGGTGTGAGTGTGAGTGTGAATGGTTGTATGTGGCATGCAATGGCATGCAGTCCAGGGTGTACCCCGCCTTCGCCCAGTCAGCTGAGATGAGCGCCACCTTCCCCACGACGCTAATTAGGATTAAGCGTCTTAGAAAATGAACGAAAGATTAATGAATGATGGTTATGAACTTTTTTTAAATAAAAAAGTTCTGGGCTGTGTTTGTCTGAATTATTAAGAATTTTTCATGACAGACTAATTTAGGCACTGTTTTTCTGAATTAATGCAACAAATTTTTAAGGAAAATGAACTTAATTCTGGCTCTGTTTTTCTAGATTTACAAGTTAATTTTTCATTAAAAAATTGTCTGTTTTTTTTCTTTTTCAAATAATGAGATAAATTTTCATTAAAAAAACATCTGCTGTTAGTTTAATGGGTCGTCCCAACATTTGAAGAAACTCTCAGGAGAATGTTCTTCCATGCTTCCAATCGAGCTCACAACAAGGAAAGGCAAGCTTCTTTTGTTTTGAAGTATCTCATTAACTCAGGAAAACTGGGCCTATTTTATTTCATTCTAAATTTACCTCGTTAATTCAGAAAAACTTTGCAACCACAATTTTATTTTCAAGTGAATGCTTCAGTAGGTTGCCCATTAGTCCTATTGTTTATTTGTTTGGTGAAAACTCAAATGTGGCATCAGTTTAAATTGTATATGGAAATAAAGGATGTGAGAAGGTTAAAATGGTAATATAAGGACCTGATTTGTAAGGTTGTTAATGAGGAGGGCTTTTTTTAATTCATATGTGGCAACAGGCAATTAATGATGCTGAATTAATAAGTGTTAAATAGTATATTATGTATGCATTTCTAGTGTCAATTTTATAATAATAATCAATTTAAAAAAATAAATACATGGAAGTTTTCAACAAACCTCTCTCTCTCTCTCTCTCTCTCTCTCTCTCTCCCTATTTCTCTTTCACTCACTATATTCATGTTACTACCCAAAAAGATACACAGCATGTTAACTTCTATGAATGGATTAATAAATAAAATGTACTAAAAATAAAATATAGCTGTAAATATAAAAATATAAAGTAAAATTAGGTGAAGCACCAAAGAATCAGTGTGTGAGAATCAGTGAATATAGAGATCAGTTCAAGCTTCCCTGGTTAATGGAGATCATCTCTGCTCTTACATTAAGACTCCTGTGAGGGAAGCTCACACACAGTATGCTGTCTGGGCAGGTCAGTGAGCAGACCTCCTGACTATAGAAAACTAAACCTGTTTTAATTGAGGCCTCAGGAGAGACAAACTGTGACAGATTAAAGTTATCAGATAAACCGTATGCAACGGGCACGCCAGATGTTAACTCAGTGTCTGTGCTGTTTGAACAGCGGTGCTGTAATCTAACAAAATCAGTGTTTTTGTTCATCTCAAGAAAACAGAATGAAGACATGTCGCTGTTTTCTGCAGAGTTTGTGTAGTTTCTGTTATAACTTGCTCGACTCTGACTCATTTGGGATTGCTTATAATGAGGGCAGATTGTGGAACATGTAGCGTGACGCAGTTTTTCATGCTTATTGGTGTTTGTGAGATTATACCATCGAGCTGCCTGTAGTATACCCTTGTGCAAACATACAACAGTGTAACTCCTACATTTTTTCAGATATAAACACAACACGGCACAGTGGTGTAGTAGTTAGCATGTCTGCCTTACAGCAAGAAGGTCCTGGGTTTGAGTCCCAAGCTCGGTGAGGGTATTTCTGTGTGGAGCTTGAATGTTTTTCTTGTGCTTGCATGGGTTTCTTCTAGGTACACCGGTTTCCTCATACAGTCCAAGGACACGCACATTATTCTAATTGGCAGTTCCAAATTGCCCCTAGGTGTGAGTGTGAGTCTGAATGGTTGTGTGTGTGTTGGCCCTGCAATGGATTGGCGAGCTGTTGGTGTACCCCGCCTTCGCCCAGAGTCGGCTGAGATAGGCTCCACCCTCTACGTGACTGTAGCACGATTGAGCTGTTCAGTGAATGTATGAAAGAATATTCATTCATTAATT
>JAQMYF010000024.1:38277644-38308580 GCA_030014195.1 Neosilurus mollespiculum | reverse complement strand
AGAGAGAGAGAGAGAGAGAGAGAGAGAGAGAGAGAGAGAGACAGAGAGAGAGAGAGAGAGAGAGAGAGAGAGAGAGGAAAAACTGTCATTTTTTATATTTACTGATTTTATATTCCTAATTAATCCTGTTTGAAACTCCTGTTTACACCCTCCCTGTTATACAGAGTAAGTATTAGTATATTACACATCAGAAAACATCTAGTAAATCTGACTAAAGTTGCTCTCTCTCTCTCTCTCTCTCTCTCTCTCTCTCTACAGATGACAGACATCAAAAAAGCTTCCCATATTCCCATATCAATTGGAAACCACAGTTTTGTGGTAGAACTGACCTTCCTAAACAACAAAGGCTGCTTTTCAACAGTTTAAAGACTTAAAAGCAGAGCATTCATTCACACTGGAGGCTGTTTGAGATGCTGAGCCTCAAAGATGCTGAGAGAAGAAAACAGCACAAATTGTAAGCCAGAGCTCAGAAATAATCAGATGCATATGAAAGCTCTCGGTGGAGTCTTTATCAGCGCAGAAGCACAGAACAGCTCCTTTCCAAATCCACACCAGCAAACAGGGAAGAGGGGGTTGCAAAGAGGAGAGGCTGAGATTTATGAACGTGAAGAGAGAGGAAAAGATCGGCTTAGATGAGTGGGGCTCATCACTGCAAAAGTGAAGTGTGCAGTGTTTTGCTGTTGTTCAGTATATGACTGTATGTACAGTATGATTCATCACATACATACTGTACACATAACTGCTACTTTATTAGGTAGACATACAGTACCCCTTAACAATATAGTCTACACAAACCTCCCTTCACTCCCTCCAACAGTGACAGACAACCACTAATCACATTAATTTGTAAAAACATAAAAATACAAACCATCCACATAGTATCAATATAATATAATACATCCAAAGTATCCATATAATATTCATTACATTTTCTGAACCGCATTATTTTTTATTAGGGTCGCAGGGAGTTTGGAGCCCATCCCAGCCCACTCTGGGTGAAGGCAGGGTACACCCTGAACAACTCACCTTACAATCGCAGGGCAACATATACACAACCATTTACTCTAATATTCACACCTAGGGGCAATTAAGAGCAGCCAATTAGCCGAATCTGCATATCTTTTGACTGTAGAAGAAAACCAGAGCACCCGGAGGAATCTCAAGAAAACATGGGGAAACATGCAAACTTCACACAGAAACGGCCTCGCTGGGCACAGGGCTCGAATCCAGGACCTTCTTGCTTTGAGGTGGAAGTGCTAACCACTACATCTGTGCTGCCCCCATACAATATGGACTAATTTAAACCTTGATGGATTAGCTTCAAACAAACTACATATAATGCATAATAAACTTCGAGTTACTACACATTAATGCAGTATATGGACTACGTTTTCTAGTTCAGATAGCATTTGCATACACAAATTTTATTAAGAAATATCGTAAAACCCTGTCATTTCATATTGTTATTAAAATATTTCATCAAGACCCATACAAACTCAAATCAGAAAAATTTAGGATGGTATGGATACGTCCACCTCTGCCTACTTGCATACACACTGTATACCTGCTTGCTTCCTGTAGCAGTCCACATTGACTCAAGTACGGATGGCTTCTCTGGACTTGTAGACTGCAATTCCCTGCATGAGTAGCAGCTGCACTGCATGCATAAAGCGACCACACATATGGCTGTAGCTCATCTAAGCTAACGATTACCAATGATGACTGATCACTGATCACCGGACGCTGTAAAGGCTCTGATTTGTTTGCCACAGATAGCTATCCTGTTTTGTATACCTATCAAACTGCTTGTTTGTTCATACTCAGTCTGTCAGTCAGTTGGTCTATTTTCAGTTTGTTTCCCTGTTTGCAAATTTCCTCCGCTTAGTATAACCTGTCTTTCAATTATTATTATTATAATTTTTATTATTATTATTATTTTTTTTATTATTATTATTATTATTATTATTATTATTATTATTATTATTATTATATCCATCCTTATTGTTAACATTCCTTTGTCTTTAGGTCAAATGGCATTTGTTAGTGGGGCATGCCTCAGTTAGATGGACCTCTTGAAGTTAAGCATTTTTATTCTTTGTGGAATTTCTTTGCTTGCATTCTTTAGGTTTTGGTTTAATAAATCCTGGCCTGTGCAATTGCATCCAGTCACGTCCCCCTGCACACCATCCACACCTGTCAGAATTTCCCCACCAAAGAAAGGGTACACAAGGGCCATCACGGCAACCTGTGCTCACAAGTGCCACCCTACGGACAACACAGCTGGTGCTAAGCGCCTTCTACCTACGTGGCAATGAGAAAGACCCCAGTAGGACTAGAAAGCTTTTGTGACTTTTGTGATGTTACCAACAATTACAGAGTCATGTGCAAAAAGTCATGGCTAAATTCAAGTCATGACTAAAGTCCCTGCATAAAATGGACCTCTGTCCTGAGATGGATTATGGTAGTAAGGCAGCGTTCGACTGAGTCCGAGGGCAAATTTTTATTTGACTATGACTCTTTTCCTGTGTTTGAGCCTATGTTAAATTTAGTTCATGTGTCTGGATCACCTCCTACGTGTGCTCCTGTCCCTGCTCCTGTACCCACGGTTTTTGTTTCTGCTTCTTAGTCTGTCAGGTCTCATTTTGTGTCTGACTGCACTCTTGTCTCTGACTGCGCTCCTTTCTCTGATTGTGCTGCTGTTCCTGACTGAGCTGTTGTCCCTGACTGCACTTCTGTAAATGAGACACAACTACTCTGTTAGTCCACCTTGTAGGTGTACAGTTTGAGAAAATAGGTGATTTTTTTCCCCCATGCCCAATATGTGCTAACCATTATCCAATCCATCATCAGTGTCAGTTTCGAGGCGAACTGCTGCTAATTTGATATTTTTGGTTGGCTGGCTATTTTTAACCGTGACAGTGATATCCCAGTAAGTGTACCAACCTCACTGTGCCATGCCTGCTCTGAAAATCTGCCCCCACACAAAATATCTGGTCAAGGGCCACGGGGTGGCTCGTTCAAATTAATAAAGAAAAAAGTAATTGTACTAAAAGCAAAATTTATGGTGAGTTTACCTGATTAAGTAATTCAACTTCATTACTAAATAATGGAGCAACTAATAAAGTGTAATAAAGTGTAATAAAGGTTTGAAATGAAAAATAAATCAGCTTAGTGAAATAATATCTAAGGAAGTGAAAAATCAAAGAAGAAAAAAGTTATTAAAGGTACCCATAAAAAGTCTCATCAATGAACAGGTCAGAGAGGCTGAAGGTGATCCAAAAGAGTGGAGACTCTAATTAGGCTACGCTCCTGCAGCGCCATGACATCAGCATGCTGCTAAGCAGACTGTTTTCAGCCGTAATCATTAACTGCGCCATCCATCTCAACCAGCGAGTGCCGCTGTCAGGGGCCAAGGCTGTTACTAAATCAGCACAAGCTGGTAAATCTGTAAAGTTCACTGATGGAGTCTAGACAGAAATCACTAATCTGTAAAAGGGGAAAAGGTTTAATGCAGCGATAAGACTAACAAAAACAAGGTTCATAACCTCTTCATGGCCCAATACACGTTATGTGTGTCACAGTTTTGACACAGTTTTTTTAAGTTTGACTCCCAAATACTGTGCTATGGAAAGATATTTGACTAAACGTTTTGTTCTGAAATGTTGCCACCTTAGTACTAACCCTAATGTTTTCTAATGTTATGGACGTTCAGGATCTATACACCTTCACAACAGCAGGTCTTGTGGAACATACATAGTTCAAGAAAGAACAAATGGTGAGCTGGCAGGAGTGTCTTGGATGCTCAAGACTCATTGATACACATTGGGAGTGAAGGCTAGTATGTCTGATCTGATCCCACAGATGAGCTACAGTGGCTCAAACCAATGAAACTGTTTATGCTGGCAATGATAGAAAGGAGTCAAAACACACAGTGCATTTCAATTTGTTGCATATGGGGCAGCGTAGCCACAGATTAGTTAGGTGGTGTTAATGTTATGGCTGATATGTGGTATACAAGTTTGTGCTTTATTGCCTGTGCTGCAAATTCTTGTTGCCTTGGTAGCGGGATAAAGCCTGATCTAACTTTTAGGAAGCCTCATCATCTAATAAAAAATTTTAAAACTAGAAACATGTTCTGTCTAAAATACAACAAAATAAATCCAACTCAGTCCTGAGGCCAGACCCTATAACGTAAATCATTTTTGTGCACCTTAGAAGATACAAAACGGCATCATTTTCTTTTGGGGCCTTAGGCCATTGTAAAAATAGATTATCAGAAAAAATACAGAAATATTCATGTCTGGATTAAAAAAAAGAAAAGAAAAAGAGAAGGAATTGTTAGATACTGTATTAGGATGGTTTTTGAATTGCCCCAAGGCTAGCTTCTGGCCCATAATAACTCACAAAATGCAATGCCATAATGATTACAATAATGTAGTGGAAATGTACATGATGAAGTGTGATCAGTACACAGATAAAATATGGTTGCATTGACGGATAACATTTTGAAAGGTTTTAAAGACTTTTGATAGAACAGTCTGTCTTAAGTTTCTATGACTCAGCCTTAGTTGATCCACTGAGCCTCAGATAAACTTACACTTTCTTAAGAACTTACAGAAGTAACAGAAGCTTAAAGGACCCCTTTAAATTATTTTTTACTATCTTTGTTATGTAGTCCTTAATGTGCTACTAGAAGTATGGGGTGTCAATCAGATGCCCGAGCCACCTCAACCGGTTCCTCTCAACACGGAGGAGCAGCTGTTCTACTCCGAGCTCCTTCTGGATCACTGAACTTCTTACCCTATCTCTAAGGGGGAGCCCTGCCACCCTGCGAAGGAAGCTATTTCAGCCGCTCGTATTCACAATCTATTTAAAAGTCCAAAATTTTAATATTTTTAAATGCAAAGCTACTTTGTGTAGTGATGATAAATTTTGGTAGATCTTAGAATAGTCACTAGCACCAAAGGTAAGTCACAATTAGAAATAATCTGCCAGGCCAAACCGTCTGAGCTTCCCATCTGTGAACATTTTATGATCAAAGCAGCAGCTTCCAAAAGCTGAAATAATTTAAAAGGTAAGAAAGAAATTCTCAGGTTTGTCTCTACTCTCCTTGTTGCATAGCCTGTGTTGTATAGTTAGTATATAATAATGTATAGTTAGAATTTGTGGGATATCACATCAACAGTAACATAATTATTATTACTTCAAGTGGACAAGACAGCAGGGAGAGTTTCATAGTCTCATCCAATACAGTGGCTTGCAAAAGTATACCGGTTGCCTTTTTCTTATTTTGTTACTATTTTTCTTGTATTTTATGTAATGGATTTGTACAAAATAATTGGTAAAGTGAAGTAAAAAAAAAAAAAGAATGAATGAAAAGTGTGTGTGCATATGTCTTCATCCCCTTTGCTTTGAAGCTCCTAAATGAGACATGGAACTACCAATTTCCTTCAGAGGTCACATAATTAGGTAAACATGGTCCATCTATGTACAATCTCAGAATATACTGGATATACACCTGTTCTGAAAGGCCCCAGTGTCTGCAACACCACTAAACCCCCAGTCTTTCATTTGAAGCTCATGTAGACAATTTTACTCAGAAAGCCTACTTTTATATCAGGACTATTGCTAAAATAAGAAATATGTTGTCACTGCATGATGCAGAAAAACTTGGTTATGCTTCTATTACCTCAACATTAGATCTGGATGTTCTAATAGGTGCACAAACAAGCTCCAGTTAGTCCAGAATGCGGCAGCAAGAGTTTGTACTAGAACCAGAAGATACAGACTCCCAATTTCACATTGAATATAAAATAATCATTTTAACCTAAGGTCCTGTGCCACATTATTTTAGTGAACTTCTTGTCTTGTATGATATCCATCTTGCCTACCTTTTTGATCAAAAGCTGCAGGCTACCTTTTGATACCTCAAATAATGACGACTATGGCAGGGGATAGAGTTTTCTCCTATGAAGCCCCACAATTATGGAGCAGCCATCTAGTCATTGTTCAGGATTCAGACAGAGTCTCAGTGTTTAAGACTAAGCTGAAAACCTGCTTGTTTTTGGTTTGGATGCTGTCACTCCCCCACTCTCACTCAGGACTGTCGACGGTGGAGTGGCTGATTGCCTTTTGTCTCAGGGTGCCCTCATGTCTGTCTTCCTTCTGGATCGCTCTTTTTTTAGTTATGCTGTCATAGCCAGTCATGCCAGAGTCCCTGCTTGCATTCAGCACTAATAAACGGCCTTCTTTAACATTGTTATGAACATACCTACCAATCGCTCTCTCTCTCTCTCTCTCTCTCTCTCTTTCTCTCTTTCTCTCTCTCTGTGCGTGTGTCATGCTACTTCTGATATACCAATAATACTAAGCCTTCTGTTTTCCGAACCTTGTGATCCATCCTCATGTGTTACAGCTGGTTAGAGTTCTCGTCCTAGAAGCCCCTTGCTCCTACTGATGATGTTCCATATGAACTTAAATATACTCTCACAAACTGTGATGATGACTTTCCAATTCTGGTGATATAAACCTTTATATTAAAATAATTCAAGAATACAATTACCATTACAGTGATGTATTACCAGTGGAGTGCTACCATTAAACTAGTGTAACCAACTGGACTTTATGTCAAACTATGGTGAAGTTTCTGCTACATTTCATTTATCTGGTTTTAACCAATTGAGGATGGGTTTGCCTTTTGAGTCTGGTTCCTCTCAAGGTTTCTTGCTCCTGTCGTCTGAGACAGATTTTCCTTTCCACCTATGCCCCAGGCTAGCTCAATAGGGATGTATAGGATTTAAAAAGAAAGTTTAAAATTATAAGTTTACATTTTTTTACCAAATTTGTTTTACTATATAAAGATGCTTTGCAGCAATGTCAACTATAAAATCACTACACAAATAAGACTGAATTGACTTTGGCAGGACTGGGGAACTTGTCAAAATTGAGGTAATGGGAGATCATGATAAGTCATACAGGAAATTTCCTTCTTGAAGGAGCTGGAGCAGTTTTGCTTTGAAGGATGGGCAGAGTGGCTGAAAGTGCCAAGCTCATACAGACATACCTAAGAGACTTGCATCTGTAAATACTGCAAAAGGTGGCTCTACAAAATCCTGACTTTGGGGTGAATAGCTTAACTTTTCTGTATTTTTGTAACTACTTCCTGCATGCTTCACCAAAACCGATATTTTGTATCTTAAGAGTTGCTGGCATCTTGCGTAAGGCAACAAAATAGAAAATTGCCAAGGGGCATAAATACTTTGCAAACCACTTTAGCTGAAGTTGAGAAAGTTTTTAAAAAAAATTTTGAAAAAAATTCTGGCAAGCAAGAAAGATAGCAACACTTATTGTGTATGTTCTTTAGTGGAATATAGCCACACAGCTACTGGATGTGAGCGACATAAGAGCTTTTACTGCTTTTATGGAGTGACATCATACACTCATTTGATTGGTCAGGTAGTGGTTTTTGCACGTACAATTTTACAACAAATAAGACTGATCCGAATCCTGCAGTAGACTGACAACCTGTTCAGGATGTACCCTGCCTCTCTCCAAAAGTCAGCTGGGAATAGTTCCAGCTGCCTCTGACAGATAAGCAGTATATATAATGGATGGATGAATAGAAGATGAATCCAAAACTGCTCTTTCATTGTACTGAATTTCACTTTATGAATTATGAACCTGTGTATTTAATGACGTGTCGCATGATTTCAGATGACTATTTCCAGTGAAAATACGAACTTGGCGTTTATTCCACTACAGTGCATTCCATGCATTACATCCTACTTCTTATGTCTGTGTACTATTTTTAGAAGATCTTCTGAGTACATGTGTAAATTTGAAAAGTATTTGGCATGGTTTTCTGCACTTTTATACAGTATATAGTGTACAGTATATTTTTTAATGCTTGCTGCATTTAGCTTAGTAAGTGTCTTGAAGTACCTATCAAACACATCGCCTAGCTAGTTCACTAGGTGAGGGGTTAAAAACCAACACACCCATATATAAAGTGGAATAAACATAGTTTTTTTTTATTATGACAAAGGAAATAGCACTGTAGGACTGGAAGACAGTATGTGGCACTAAACAATATAATGCCACAATAAATGGTCTGTCTGTGCAGAGCCATAAACCATAAACAAATGCCTAAGCTGACAGGAAGATTTAATGTAAGTCGGGATGAAAGCTGTTTTTTAAATCCTTTCTTTTTGTCTCTGTATCTTCCTTCAACGCTGTGTGACACTTCCAGCATATCAGCCAGCACATTTAAAACAATCTTAAAATAGCAGTTTCCCTGTGCGAGGTGCGTATTGTGATCACCTGGGCATAGAGTAGATTTTTCATACTTCTGAGTTTTCATGTCACACTATTTCCTTGTCACCTCACTACATGCACACCCAGTTCACCTTGAGTCAAGATCGTGACCTTTTCAAGTGCCGCTGCTCTGCTAAGTTTTTTTTATTCCACGGGCATAGAAGTGAGTCAAAATTACTTACACTTTTCCCATTTCTTCCACCACTTAGTACTCATTTTGTGCTTCAAGCTATCTGAGCAATGACATTTTGTGGAGATATTGTGTGCATCACTAAATGCAAATGTATCAGGAACATGCTTTCCGCTTAATAGCTGTTCAACATACGTATGTTATTACAAAAAAATCCAGCCTTTATGAAACTTCTGAGCTCAGTTTGGCTTACCCAAACATTTACACAGCATGGTGTTAGTTTATTTAATTTTCGTATATGGCCAATTTCTATTTGACTTTTTATTCATTTAATTTTCCAAACCACTTTATCCTTTATTAGGGTCGCAAGGGGGCTGACTCTGGCTGAAGGCAGGGTAGACCCTGAACAGCTCGTCAGAACAACAGAAAGCCAACACAGCCACACAAAACACATACAATTAGCCTAATGTGCATGTCTCTGGACTGTTGGAAGAGACCCACACAAGCACAGAGAGAACATGCGGATTCCTACGTGCTAAACACCCCTATCACCTTATTTTTTGTCAAGCCTGTTTCTGACTACGAGTTTGTCTATAAATTTGGGATTTGTTATTGAAAGGACTGCACTCAAAATTGTATCTGCCATTGATCCAGTTTGTTACAGAAAATGTCATTGTTTGAATTATAACACAAAATGCAGTTTCGGAAGGAAACAAGGCTGGCGCCCATCTCAGCCGACTGTGGGCAAAGGTGGGGTACACCCTGTACAGCTTTAAAATCCATTGCAGGGCCAGGACATACAACCATTTACAATCACATTCACACCTAGGGACAATTCAGAACAGCCAATTAGTCTAATGTGCATGTCTTTGGACTGTGGGAGGAAACACAGGGAGAACATGCAAACTCTACATAGAAGGCCCTCACTGAGCCCGTGACTCAAACCCAGGACCTTCTTGCCGTGAGGCGGACGTGCTAACCACTACGCCACCATGCCGCCCCTTGCAAAAATTGTGGAATCAAAATACTTAGAGGATGTTCGTGTTGTTTGTTTTGTTATTTTTTTTAACTTCATATCAATAAAGAAATAACAAATCTAATAAGGGGCAGTGGTGGCCTGATGATAGGGTACTGGCTTACTGATTCGAGGGTCGAGGGTTCAAGCCCCACTATCACCAAGTTGTCTTTGCTGCCTCCCAGTGCAGCTAACTGGGTTATCAAAGGCTGGCCATGTCTCTCACTGTCCACAGTAGGCCATTGGGTTGCAATCAGCTTGTTTCTTCCCTGCGATGGCCTGGCGAGCTGTCCAGGGTGTACTCTGCCCTCACCCAGAGTCGGCTGAGATGGGCGCCAGCCTCCCCACAACCCTAATTAGGATTAAGCGGTCCAGAAAATGTATGAACAAATATAAAACCCTTTTACTTAAAACCCTCTAACTAAATACTTCAGCTTTATGAAACAATCCTGAAATATATTAAATGAAATTATTTTTATTGATTGCATATATTTCATTTGATTTAAAAAAAAAAAAAGAATTTTTATGGAATCATCAACAACAAAGTTACTACGTTGTTGCTCCTCCTTGTGAAGGAATTTTTCGAGGCATTTAAAATAATCTTCTCCATCATGCTTTTTTAAACTTTCTGATTAAGAGCCAGACTATTTGCTGGCCATATCATTGAGTTGATCTGCATTAATGAAAAGAAAAGCTTTAACGCTGTTTGCTTTGGGTCAAAATGTATCAGCTTTCTGAAGAAAAAAAAAATTACTTTGTTCATCACCACATATATTTCCTCTCAATGCAATGAGGGAATGAGGGAAGTGACCAAAAGTTTGATGTACACCTCTGCACTGACTGTTGAGGTAATGACTGCCATCTTCTCTGGTCCTTTATATGACATTTAATCCCATATCCCATATAAATGACTGTTCTTCAGGCACCATTATTTATATGTTTCATTAGAACACCATACAAAAGTTCCAGCATCATCTCCTTGGCCAATACAGAGCTGTGATTCATCACTGAACACCAGTTTCTTCTAATCATTATCCGCACTTCATGACTGCTTCTCTTTAGCCCGTTATAACCTTGTTTTCTTCTGTTTAGGTGTTGGTGCTTGCTTTCTTTGGCTTTTCTGTATGTAAATCCCATTTCATTCAGTCTAAATTTCTGACACAAACACTGACTCCTTTTTCTGTTCATTTGTTTTTCATTTGTTTTGTTGTGCATTTTCTATTTTTAGGTAATACTGCTTTGAGTTTTCTATCCTAGTGCTTTGAAGTCTTTCTTAGTATAAATGTATGGGGGGGTTTTATGACCTTCCTATTTTGTTTACACTGGCACCAAAATTTGGCCACAACTGACCACCGAAATCCTTTGCTTCACTTTGTGTTGGATTTCCTTCTTGAAGGAGATTTATAATCCCTCTCATTGTTTTAATTCACAATTTTCCTTGCAATTAGCCAGCAGCTTTTTAAGCTCTGTAAGCACTCTCTTATCTGCTGACTAATATGCATATTGAGACTTATGCCCATACATGCAAATTGCAAGGTGATTCCATATTTTTCTCCATTAATCTGGAAAAAAAATATGCATATACACTACCGTTCAGAAGTTTGGACTTAGAAAGTTTTTATAAGAAAAGTGGTCTGAACACTGTTAATGTCGTGCATGCCTATTACTGGTGGAAACAGCTGGATTTTTAATGGAATATCTACATGGGTGTCCAGAGGCCCATTTTCAGCAACTATCATACTTGTGTTCCAATGACACATTGTGTTAGCTAATCTATGTTTATCATGTTAAAAGCCTAACTGATCATTAGAAAACCCTTTTCTGCAATCATATCAGCACAAATTAAAAATTTGTGCTGATTAAGAAGCAATAAAATGGGCCATCTTTAGGCAAGTTTAGTATCTGGAGAGTAAGCATTTCTGGTGCAAACTGGCTCTAACCAGGATGAAAAGACAAGTGGGAGACCCCAGTGTAAAACTAAGCCAGAGGAAAAGCATATCAGAGTCTCTAGTTTGAGAAACAGGTGCATAACAAGTCCTCAGTTGGCAGCTTCATTAAATGGTACCTGCAAAACACCAGTCTCAAATTCAACAGTGAAGACGGGACTCCTGGATCTAGAGTTGCAAAGAAAACACCGTATCTGAGACTGGACAATAATAGGAAAAAATTAGGATGGGCAACAGAAAAGAGACATTAGACAGAGGGCGACTGGGGAAAAGTCTTTCTTACATAGATGAACCTAAGTATTTGGGTCACAAAGAAGAACATTAAAGGTACAGAATAAAGGAAATTATCTGTCAAACATTGTGGGGGAAATTTGATGGTCCAGGGGTGCTTTGGTGGTGGTAAAGTGGGAGAGTTCTATGGGTTAAAAGGGATCTTGAACAAACAAGGTTATCACTCCATTTAACATCACCATGCCATACCCTGTGGACAGCACTTGAATAGACCTGGTTTCCTCTTACAACAGGACAATGACATTTTAGGCTTTAAGTGTGAAGGACAAACGTATTATTTCAAATGAAAATAATACTTTTTAACCTTGCCTATATCTTGACTATATTTCATAAACTCCTCTGATGAATGCAAGTTTGTGTTTCCATGGAAAATGTGAAATTATCTGCATGACCCAAAACTTTCGACAGTAGTGAATATACCGAAAAATTAATAAATAAATAAATCATTCCATTTGTTTGTGGTATCTTTCACAGCTCAGCTGTTAAAAATTGTTTTGGTGTGAAATCTGTAAATTGTTTGGTTGATATGAAGCACTAAAAACCACGGTGAACATCCTCTGATTGTGGTAATTCCATAATATTTGCCACGGGTCTTTGATGCTCCTGAAGCCTGAAGACAAATGATGTGTTTACATCACTTACAGATTACAGCTAACAGAAGAGAGGATAAAATGACAGAGAGTGGGGAAAGTAAGAGTATCTCTCTTAATGTGATGTTTTATTTTAGTAAAAAGGTCATACAGATCAGTTGATCTGTGTGCTGTCCTGTGCTTTCCTATCATTTTTCTGATCGGGGGTCTTCATCTATTGGCAGGGCCCATATCAGGTATCCTCTAATGGAGTAAGCAAAGTTGCCTGACACAGCACGGGCATGTAGCGAACAGAGAACTCTTATCTTTTCTAATGGATTACACATCCCCTTTACCAGGGCACTGTTATGGCATGACCTCATTGAGCAGAAAGCTTCTAACCTGTAATGCTCTATACAGAAAAAGAAGAATCAGCTATATGAGCAACAAAGGATATACAATCTATACATCTGTGCAAGGTAAGGATTTACAATGAGCATGGATCACATGATATGTGGATCAAATAACACACACCCTACTGAAGAACAACAGATTATCCCAACCTTCTGTTTCAGTTCACCAGGAGAACGTTCTTAATCACACATTTTGTTGCTCTAAATAAATGTATGTATGGACAAAATTATTACACTTAGAATGAGCTGTTAGCTTAGCAGATGAATACTTGTTTAGCTAACCCTTAAAATTTTGGCACGCTCTTTAAAGAAAACACAGGCACTACTTATTCAATTGAGCAGTTCAAAATAGAAAAATAAACTGTCATAAATGTTCTACTTGCTTCTCACTTATTCTTTTAATATCAAGGAGCTTCATTAGGTGCAAACAATTAACTGTCAACTCACAATATTAAAATATAAAATGAAAAATAATAAGATGGGCTGAATTAAATACTATTTCATAATCTGTTGAATAATAAGAGGGTAGAAAATACACTGGCCAGGCAAAAAATAAATAAATCACACTAATATTTTCTTGGGGTGCATTTATCATTGGTCACAGCATGTAATTTCCATGGCGTTGTTGCTCCAGTTGGTGAGGTCGAGGCCCAGCAACATTAATGTGGCAATAAAATAAAGTCAGCTGATGAGCTGAACGTACTGAACGAGCAGGTTATCACATCAATGGACTTTTTCCTTCCCTGATGGCACAGATATAAAACGGCGACTCAAATAATGAAGGAGTGGTTCAGGGAGCATGAGGAATCATTTTCGCATATGTATTGGCACCCCAGAGTCCTGACCTTAACCCTGTTGAAAGTTTTTCAGGATGTGCTGGAGAAGACTTTATGGAGTGGTTAAATTTTTCCCTTGTCAATTCAAGACGGCAGTGAAAAATGGACCCGACACTAGATGGAAATAAATGTTATGTTTCTTAAGTTTGTTGAAACAGTGGAATGACGATTACATGCTGTAAGCAAGGCTAAAGGCGGAACAACAACATATTTGTGTGTGCGACTTTTTTTTCCCCGCTGGGTAGTGTATATTTCATGACATTATTCAAAATAGGATTATCTTTGTAGCAAGCTACTGGCAATAAACTAGACTTGTGTTCAGTGTGAATGTTAAGGTCTGTCATTGGTGCTTTATATTAATACAGTATATAATTCATTGTTTTAGCACATCGGCATATTTCATACATCATTGTGTTATTCTTTGCATTCTGAAATTGTCTCTGGGTTTTATGTTATATCTTATGACATTTGAAAAAAAAATCCCACTCTGCTTCTTCAGTCTGCATTTTAGATCCTCAATTATCCCTGATCTATCTGTTGCCTTAAAGGCAAGTACTTTTGTTTAAATGCAGTGGTACAGATGCTATTAAACACAGACTTCAACACCTTTATTTCACTAAAATTGGGCTACTCTGAAGGCATGACCTACTGTGATGTATGTGATCACTGAATGAAAGAACTGCTTGGAGTGCAATAACATTCCCCAGAATAAGCATTGACATAAACAGTGAACTTGTCACAGCTACAGCCTGTTTCTGCTGCTTTACGAACTCTTACTACATTTCCCAGCAACCTTTGGACCACTCACTGGCACATGACTCTGGACACATAACTCATGTCACATGATCTCAGCACACTAATTGGTAGTCATACTGAGCCTTAGTATTTTGATAGTGCTTTCTGTGTACGACCCAGTTTGGCTCACCGGCGTTAATTTCCTGCCTAGTCTCTGATATTGTGTTACTGTGTATGAATTATTCACTTATTTTATTTTATTTATTTTATTATAATTAATACTATTATTATTTTACAGTAAATTAATACAAATATACTGTATTAATGTACTGTAAAAATTTTGGCTCTGCATTTAACTCATCCAAAGTGAGCACACACATGTAAACAGTGAGCACGCACACACTCGGAGCAGTGGGCTGCCACACATTGTGGTGCCCGGACAGCAGTTGGGGGTTAGGTGCCTTGCTCAAGGACACTTCAGCCATGAAGGTGGAGGAAGGGAAGGTGCTGCTCACTCCCCCCACCACCAAACATTTTTCTTGCTGGTTCAAACCAATGACCTTCTCTAACCATTAGGCCATGGCTGCCCCCACTGCTCGTCTAATCTACTCTAAGTTTGGATTATCTCTGCTGTGTTGTCTCACTGATCATTCGACCTCTGTCTGCCCCATGTTTATGAACATTTTGAACTGTATTTTGGATTATCCATTTATCTGCAAATGTATCCACACCCTCCCCAAACTCAGTCACTACATGACAGACCTTAAATTGCCAACACTGAATATGGCCCTATTGAAAGATAACCAGACATATAATATAGTCTGTCCATGCATCAAAAGTAGTAGCAGAGCTCTGTAGAGCAACATAGTCATGGGTATGACTCTAATGGTTGTCCTGGGTCCGTCCCATGTCCACGTGTCGCTGTATAGAACTAACCAATCTACTTAATTTTGAATGGTTGTCCCGTGTCCGTGTGTCACTGATTTGATGCTGATTGGGTGTTATTTACCACTGAGTTGCATGACAACAGTTGTCAAGGATGATGAAACCCATCCATGCATAACATAATTAAAAAACACACCTCCCAAAAGCCTTTTGTGGGGCTCCACCTTTTAGCAATGCCTAAATCAATATTTTAGTGACCACAGCATCAGCAGTTCTGTCCCGAATGTCCCGTCTCAGATCAGTTCGGTGTGTAATGACAAAAACTGCTGTCATGTCTTTTTGTTCTTTGTACTTGTTTTTCTTTACACTGCTATGTGCTGTTGATTCTGCTGTAGTCCTGGCTCTCCTCTGTCCGGTCATTAGTGTGCCATCTGATGGTGTTTGTCTGTTCTGTATTCTATTGTTTCCATTGATATATTCTTATTTCTTACTCATCACAGATAGTATTATCCTTGCTTTTTCCATTGTAACTATGAGCCTTGTTTTCACGCTTCATTATTTTGACATACGTTTCTGGATTGCCTATTATTGCCTTGTCTACCTGTTTTCTGACCCCGGCTATAGATTTGCCCTAATAACAAATAACAAATGTTTTACACATGCTTTATATATACTTGGGTCTTGCCTTCAGTAACCACACATTATATCATACTACATAGAAACATCAGTGTTTATACCATATGTCGTGTCTGGTCTTCTATAACAGATGTATATTCCTTGTTGAATACATGGTTACATGGAGAAGTAATCAGCCCTAATGATTCCAACAAGCAGCTCATTCCATTCCGGAGCCATATTGTATTTAATAGTAATATTTAACATCAAGCTGTGTTCATACATTTGCTGTGTTTAGCTGTTATCCTGTTAAAAATCCAAGTATCCTGGCGACCTTTTACTGACAGCTACTCTGTCAGCGCATTCTGTTTGGCAACGTTTGCAAATTCTGAACTAATATACCTCATTCACACAAACACCTTTTAGCTTTTTTTTTTTTTTTGTCTCATTGTAATTCACTTCATTTTGGAATATTCAGATTCGGCTTTAATCGATATGCCCATGTACTAGATGCTCATCTAAACAAGTTACTTGTCCCTGCTGACAGGCATGCAATGGTAATCCCAGCTCTGCTTTACAGACCATTCGGACATCAATCAGAAGCCCATGAACTCATTATCCCTGCTAGGGGTGGATCATCAATAAATTAGCTGTGCAACGAGCACAATCAATTTCCCTGATGGAGTGTCACCTCTAGCCGCCAGAGAGAGCGATGAGGAGGAGCGGCACCACCTGGCCATCACTACTAATACAGTCACTACCTGCCAGATTAGAGCCACGCTTCATATATCACCTAAATATTTTGTTCATTTCCACTGACTTCATTGATTAGATGCTAGGAGCTTATGCAAAACAGAAAGAATGATGGAAGGCCTATAATCACTTAGAGCTCAAGTGTAACCTGAGAAGACACTGGACACACCTGTGGAAGATTGTCTGCGGGTTCATCGTGAGACAAATTGTATCTGACCACCAGGGTGCTGCAGAGATATGTGCGGGAACACAGCTCACGATGAGAGGGGGTTGGTGTTTCCAGTAAGGAAGGAGGCAGAGTTCTGGTAAGGGTGCAATACCATCATTCATTCCAGAGCCTAACACAGCAACGGAGCATCAGATGAGGGCATTAAGTTACTCACTTATCCAAGTCATCGCTCATCTCTGCCGGCTGCTATCACTCTCAGACAAATGGGCTGCTATAAGGAGATGGATTTCTGACCTGAACACAGCAGCAGATTCTGCTCTCTTTTTCTTCATCCTCCTTGAACCAGTATAGATATTCTTATTTGAGCATTGCAACAGACTATATAGATTTTACTCCACTAATTTAGTCATAGCCAATCCACACCAATGAATTATTGCCTTCCGGTTTCCTATGACATGACCACCACCAACAAGGGAGGGACAAGAGCAAGGCTGTGCTTTCTCTGAGACATGGTGCAACACACTCGGATGGAAAGTTCTATCTGCCCTCTTGTATGCATGAGCTTACAGATGCCCCTGCTTGGCTAGTGATCGATCTAAGGGGAAGGTGTGACAGAAAAGAGACTCCCACGAATGGAAATTCGTGGCTGTCGCTTTTCATTCTCAAAATGTTCTCAGATTTGTCATTGACGGAATCGCATTTTGGTCGCTTGGTATGACCTAAAACAGTGCTTGGGATAGCTAATTTGCATATGTGACCTTTGACCTTGGCACAGTGACCTTGAACATATAAAGTTTGTCCAGGCCATTGTTCTGCTCATATGCATGATAGCTTCCTGAACATTTGCAAAGGCACTCCTTATGAACTAAACCTGTGCTTGGGATAGCTAATTTGCATATGTGACCTTTGACCTTGGCACAGTGACCTTGCACATATAAAGTTTGTCCGGGCCATTGCTCGGCTCATATGCATGATAGCTTTCGTAACTTTTGCATAGGCACTCCTTATGATCTAAACCTGTGCTTGGGGTAGCTCATTTGCATATGAGACCTTTGACCTTGGCACAGTGACCTTGAACATATTAGGATTGTCCGGGCCATTGCTCAGCTCATATGCATGATAGCTTTCGGAACTTTTGCACAGGCACGCCCTATCATCTAAAGTTGTGTGTGGGGTAGCTAATTTGCATATGTGACCTTTGACCTTGGCACAGTGACCTTGAACATATAAATTTTGTTCTGCATTTCAGGCGTCCTGGCTGAGGGGTTACCAGCAAACAATACTTTCGAAAATATCTATTCACGTCAGTCGCTTTTCTATCGCACCTCTAGTGTGATCACCCCAATCAGTGACAGGGAATTGAGCATATGTCATCCACCCGTACACTGAGAACTCAGCCAATCAGCTCCCGTGGGCCCCAGCTGCATATGGCTGCATGCAACAACCTGGATTCAAACTCTATTCCAGGATGACAGTTGTGCACCTTGTCAATGTGTCACTTGGGAGCTATGAGTTGCAAATTTTCATGTACAGGCAAGGAATAGCGTACAGTTGAGTCCAAAAGGGCAGCAAATTGCCTTCTATCCAGGCCATTATCAAAACATTCTATCTGACTAAAGCACACAGCATTATTAAAGAGCCCTCGTCATCCGAGCCACTCTGTCTTTGGCCTTCTACCATCTGGCAGGTACTTGCACTTAGGCACTATAGAGCGCCCTTTCCAGGGTAGTATTAGATTTTAATTTACTTAGGAATTTGTGTATGTACGAATGTAAATAACAGCATTTATAGATGTAGATTGCATACATGTGTAAATGTCTTTCTGTATTAATTATTCCCATTTCCTTTCAGTCAAGTATGCATTTCATTATTACAATACATCCAGGTGGGTTCAAACGTGCCAGACATGGGGGCTCAAAACATGCCAAAACTTGCCCAGGGAGCCTTGCTTTGAAACCCTAATCAAAAGCAGCCAGAGTCAAGTGATGGTAATCTCACAGCCACATGAAACACTCAATGAACCTCGAGTCACAGCCATTTCTTCAAAGTCTATTTTTACGAATGCTTTCTACATACACTTCATTTTGTATCCTTCTGATTTACACACAGACAGAGTGCACCTCTGAAAAAGAGCACACAGAGATGACTATGTACAAAAAGAAATTTCACCAGAAGGAAAACAAGTGAGTCCCCGCATGACAGAAAGACTCTAGACTCTGCTCTCTGGCCTATCTTTCTAAGAATGGCATTTGTTTTTAAATAAATAGAAAAGCTCACCCCACACCTCTCCTAGACCTTTTTCTTCTTTCTTTCTGTTTCTGCCATTCCTAAATATCACACCCATCCATCCAATTGCCCTCTACCTACTGTGTTTTATTTCTTGGGTTGGGTCTTATTTAGCACAACACACACATAAGCTTCTGGAATCCAATCGATAGCAGGCTTGAGTATTAGTAATAATGTTATAACGAACGAAAACTTGCTTCCTTTTTGAAGCAGGTCTTTAAAGGCAGATCAAGGGGCATGGTGCTGAATTTTAAATCAGAACAGCAAGGGGATAGAAGCTGGTTTTGAAGTGCTTGCACCAGATGTAACGCACACCGAGAAGGCAACAGTAGTAGAGGAAGTGTGAATATGGGAGAGAGAAAAAAGAAATAGAGAAAGGTACACACACAAAATAAGAAGTCACATGTGCTCAGTCCATCAAAAGTGAATGCAGACATTAAAAGCTCAGTATCCGTGTTCTATTTCTTCATTCCTCTAGATCCGAGTTCCGCACACAACACCATATACATTCACTCAGAGATAAAGCTCTTCATTATGAGTCTGTGGAACAGCACATATGACACTTCTCCTCATTCTTACATACGTACAATCTATCTGAAATCTTTCAACACTTCATTAGCTCACAAATGAAGTGTTCGTTCCTTCCTTCATTCATGTTTTGTATAGGCTCAGTGAAGGCATTTCTGTGTAAAATCTGGATGTTCTCCCTGTGCTTGTGTGGGTTTCCTCTGGGTATTCTGTTTTTCCCCCCAAAGTACAAAGACATGCACATTAGGCTAATTGGCGGTCCGAAATCAGGGGTGGATCCAGGTTTGTGAACTAGGGGAGCACATGAAGCCCTCATACTGGTTACTCCCTGGGAAAATAAAAAACATTATTGCCCAGACTGGCGATTTTCTGGAATTTGATTCATAAATAATGAGGGAACATTTTTGCCCTTTTTGTTAGAAAAAAAAAAACAAGCGTGTCTTTTGTCACAGAGTGTTTGTTCACCTACACTGAATTCACTCCCTTTAACTGAAAAAGTAAGTTCAGATTAAGTTCAACCGGCACATTCAGTTTGGCCTATAAGTTCAGGTTTATAAATCTAAAATTTGAATTTCCCATCTTCCACAGACTTTGGGAAAAGCAACCTGGAAAACTTTGAGGCGTCTTCAAGGCCTTTGAAGCATCTTTGACTAAGAATCTCAATCATTCAGTAATGAACCTGGCATTTAACCCTCCGGTTTAACCCACCCAGACCTACTGCGGCAGTGTGTTTACAAGCCTGCTGCAACTGCATTGTAAACCTATAGATCTTTTATATCTAGCTATAGGGCATATAAGTCGGAGGTGGAGGTGGATTGTACCTGACAAATTTTGCACCCTGGATAGAAATACGTGATGCTATGTGCCATTATTCAGTTTTTGTGTTTTGGTAAACACTATTGCTTTATTGCTGTTAGCTGTATATGTTGTATACTGTGAAATACACAGATTGTCACCTGTTGGAATTGTTGTACGTGAGAATCTTTTTTAGTAAGAGTTATTATGTGTATATATATATACAGAGGACGCTTCAATAAATCACACCCATCTGGATACTCTCTGCTCGTGTTATTGATGCCAAGGGCAGTTATAGGGCATATGGCAACATTAGTCGGTCCACTGCTACATGTATACCCAAGTAAAGGCTTTTTTTCCTTGCATCTCCTACATAATATTTTGTCCATGGTATCGCTTTTCCAGTTGCAGTTTTCACGTGTTAGTTGGAAACTCATCTGGGATTTTGACTGGTGAAAAATCTCATCGTTTGTGACCTGTTGCAGATCAGTCATGTAGTGTGAACACTACAACAACATTAAGCTTCCTGACTACAAGACACCAAGTCATGTAGTGTGAACTGTAAAGTGATCTGACTACTCTGAAGTACCTCCGGGAATGGTAGAATGGAAGGGCTATGGACATGAAGAAAGATACAGGGTTCTGGCTGATGTAGTCCACTTTTTCAAAAATTTCATGTGGGCCACCTAATTGGAACAGGTCCACAACCTAGGCGGAGGCCTAGAGAAAGGTTTCATTCACTGAGGCAGCTTCTTGGAGGGGAGTTCTGTCATGTCAACACTGGAATTGGCGTTTAACTCCAATTCCCAGAGCACAACATGGCCGAGGCACAGTCGTGCAGTGGTTAGCACTTATACCTTACAACAACAAGATCCTGGCGAGTGGCACAGGACTCAAACTGTGTGGAGTGTACACGTTCTCCCCATGCTAACATGGGTTTCTGCCAGGTGCTCTTGCCCACTGTCCAAAGACATGAACATTAGGTTAATTGGATATTCTCGATTGCCCCTAGGTGACAACGTGAGTATAAAATGCTGTGTCTCTGTTGGCCCTGCAATGGTCTGGCAAGCTGTTCAGGGTCTACCCCATGTTCAACTGGAGTTAGCTAGGATGGGATGTGAAGTGAATGAAATTAAATGACAATGTAGCCAAATTATCCTGTAATGTATAAAACATGGACAAAAAGGACGACAACTCATAAAAAATCATAACCCCTCATGTTTACCTTCACCAGATTATGGACACATTTCAACCATTTTTCATTTCTACCTTCTGTTGCCAAGCATTGTTAAACCGTCATGTTGTTGTTCTGGTTTTGATCATTGTTCTTATTTCGTTTTGCCTAGTTTAGATATGTTGTTTACTCATCGCCTGACCATTGCCTGTTTCCTGATACCACTGTTAAGCTTGTTAATTTGGGTTTTTTGAAAAACCTTTAATAAATTTGTGTTTTACCTGCACCTGCACCCACACCTGCCTTCCTGACAAAGATGCACTTTACAAGAAGGGCCCTCTTTTTGGGGGCAGCTAAGGTCATTTAACATCTGTTCTATGAGTCTGTTCTGGCCATTTTATCATACTGATACTACTGTATTTAAAAAATATATATATTATTACTCACTGACAGTGTTTATTCTGTTTATTTGTTGAATTATAGGCCGCAGGGATGCTGGCACCTATCTCAGCCAACTCAGGGCGAAGGTGGGGTACACCCTGAACAGCTCGCCAGTCCATTGGAGGGTCAATACACATACAACCATTCACTCACACCTAGGGATGATTTGAAACAGCCAGTTAGCCTACTGTGCATGTTTTTGGATTGTGGGAGGAAACCAGAATACCCAGAGGAAATCCACGCAAGCGCGGGGAGAACATGCAAACTCCACACAGATACGCCCGAGCCCGGGAATCGAACCCAGGCCTTCTTGCTGAGAGGCAGAGCACTGTGCCACGGTTTTCATTTTATTGTATAATTGGAATGGAACAACTGTGTGCACACAGTTTCCTCCGGGATCAATAGAGTATTCTGATTCTGATTCCGATTCTGATTGAAGAACATAGTCTTTGTTTCATTTTACATAAAGCATTGCAGAGTACGGGGACAAACCTTTTTTCAAAAATATCACACTGTTAACTCTTTCAGGCTTCACTGTTTCTGATTAAATTCACTTTCCAGTGTCGTGGGTTTGAGTTGATGCAACTCAAACAGGACAGATTCACCTGCTCAATATGGAAGACCAACCAGGTGGAAGGAAGCTGGTTTGTTCCCAATTAATATCATATTCCTTCAGTGAGCTTAACAGTTGATGAGTGCAGGTGTACAATGCAGATCATGAAGGATTCAACAATTTATCATTTGTGCACTAAAAATTTTAAAGGTCACACTTTTAAAGAATGCGTGTCTCCAACCCATAATCATGTGCATACAGTTCGTCCATGTGGAATATAACTCATGCGGAAACACTGCCTATTATCCCATGTAATAAGCAGAATTTCCACACGTATTATATTCCTTCTGCACACAGAAGAGGCCTTTCCAGCTACTATTACCATCACTAAAAGCTGAATATTAAATAATATTAATATATATGCTTTAGGGCGGCACAGTGGCATAATGGTTAATAAGTCCACCTCACAGGAAGAAGGTCCTGGGTTTGAGTCTTGGTTCGGCGAAGGCGTTTCTGTGTCAAGTTTGCATGTTCACATCATGCTTGCATGGGTTTCTACTCCAGTTTCCTTCCACGGTCCAAAGACACACATTAATTGGCTGTCCCAAATTGACACATTGGTGTGTGTGTGTGTGTGTGTGTGTGTGTGTGTGTGTGTGTGTGTGTGTGTGTGTGTGTAATGAATTGTTGAGCTGTTCAGGGTGTACCCAGCCTTTGACCAGAGTTGTCTGAGATAGGCTTCAGGCCCCCCATAACCCTATTGGATTAAGCAATTTAGCAAATGAGTGAGTATATATGCTTTACATGGCTCACCATTATATTTGATTTCTTCTTTATCTATCATGTTTGCACAGGCTGAAACACCATCAAACACAAGATTTAAAAGTAAAGCCTTTCACATTTAATCAGATTTCTAAATGTCATGTTCATTACTATACAAACACAGGGCATTAAAATCAAATGGGAAAAAGTCCAAACAGTGCCTTGGGGTAGGCATTTAAATCAGACTGTCATCAGCCTTAGCTCGCCTGCCTGCCTCAGATGATGGAGCAGGGAGCAGTTATGAAAGATTCTGTCTAGTTGGAAGGCAGCGTTGCTGTTATTAGCTCTGATCCACAGCCCCTCCGGCTTCTTAAGAGAGCTGATCCCCCAGCTGACTAGGACATTAGTTCCACGCCACAGAGCACTGCTCAAGTGCGAATGGCCAGTCAGGTAAGATCCATATCTTGGCGCAGCTTTGACAGGTCTCTCTGTCAGCTGTGATAAATGCAGCATGTGTAGAAAGCGCTGCAGGTATAGAGTTAGATCAAAAGCCTCCAAATTTCCTACTTCAGTAAAAACAACTTTGAGCTGTAAAGTGCAGAGCTGAAGTCGAACTATGTGTTCTAGTTAGTGAAATAATCAGAACGGTACAGCGCTGATGAAGAGTGACAAAAGCTGCACAGTGTGATTACAAGTGTGCTGTTACTAATAAGTACCTCTGTGAGACCGACCTTGCTTTAAACCTTATTTCTTTACTACAAGGTGATCCTTCAAAATGGGTATTTTCACACATTTCTATGCTTAAAGTGCATTCATACATGAGAGAATACCAATAGCCCTGCAGGAGCAGAGAATAATTTTCACCTAGCAGTTGGCAAGCCCTTCATAGTCATGAAAAATCCCCCCTCTGAGTCACACTTATTTACAGGCACAACTGGAGAAGTGTTTACAGTTATTTTGCCCATATCCCTCCAGGAAACTGATTTCCACCACGCCTGATTAAAAATGCTCAAGCTGGGCAGATCTTTGTAATTCATGTGTGCTTGAATGAATATCTTAAAAAAAAGAAAAAGAAAAGAAAATGGACTGCAAGGTAGTATGCAAAAAGTGTGTACGCGTATATAATCCTGACTGTAAGACGGCTGGCAATAAGGGCGCACAAATCTTCGAGAGGTAGTGAAGGAAAAAGCAGGATAAGAAAAAACCTGATCCACCCACACAGCTGTGAAATCATTAGAGTAGCAGACCTCTCCGTTAGTTTGTTTGCTGCTTGGTAGGTTGATAGGAATAGCATTAGCGTAGATGTTCCATGTAAGGCATCACCCCCGATACCTTGGTCTACTCAGCTGTCATTTTCATCAAAGCTTCACACCGCACTCTCTTCTACCTTTTTCTCACTTACTAGCATACTAGGTACATTACGTTTCCTTTTATGAGAATTAAGCTGCATCATTTATCTGTATTGTACATATGCTGTAATAATAATGCAGTTTTTTTCCTTCTAGTGAATGGTTAGCACGTCCTCCTCACAGAAAGAAGGTCCTGGGTTCGAGCCCCAGGCTCAGTGAGGGTGTTTGTGAAGAGTTTGCATGTTCTCGCTGTGTTTGCGTGGGTTTGCTCTGGGTACTTCAGCTCCCTCCTACAGTCCAAAGACATGCACATCAGGCTAACTGGCAGTTGCAAATTGCCCCCTAGGTGTGAGGGTGAATGACTGTATGTGTGTGTGTGTGTGTGTGTGTGTGTGTGTGTGTGTGTGTTGGCCCTGCTGAGATAGTCTCCAGCCTCCGCGTGACCCTCGGAAGATTAAGCAGTTCAGCAAATGAATGAATGAATGGAACAAAAGCACTTTGAAAGCATCAGTAAATGCAAAAGAAGAAAATCAAATGGAGTGGTTGTGTTTGGATAACAGTAGGTATTATTCTTAAATACCTAATGCCTCTTATTATGTTGTCTATACATCGTCTGGTTCATGTGCTCGCCTCAGCACTATACACCTTATTACATGAAGCTCTCAGCAAAAACAATAACTACATCTCCACTTTTAATCATAGCAGCAGTCAGGAGGGAGAGAGAGACTCCCTCAACCTTTCTGCTTCTCTCTCCCTGGCTTGCATTTTTTTCCCCCCTCAACTTCTTTTCCACCATATCTCCTTCTCTCTCTCTTGCTCCCCAAAGTCATAATGATGAATGGGTGAGAGCTGGCATCTGGACGCCCGAAGCGAGGCCGATTTCATTGGTTCTCCTAGATCTGGATGGAAAAGAGATTAATTAATCCAGCAAACAGGGTGGCAAGACACTCTGATTATAGCACTATGTGTGTGAGGAATGAGGTTGATGAGGTCTTTAAATAAACGCCACAAAGGTACATAGAGGAGCAGCCAGAGGCAAGGCATACCAGTCTGTCCTTGACCTCCCAGCACATACACAAAAATTCCACCATCAGCCGTTCCCAAATAAGAGGGAGGGGAGTGTAACGTATGGCAGTCTATTCTTAAACACACAGCGTGGCATTCCTCTATTACAATACTGTGATGAAGAAGTAAATGATCCATCTGCCCTCACAACCACTCCGTCCTTCAGAGCTGCCAAATATGCCCTTCTCAACCACAACCTGCTATGGGGAGGGAACTCTGGGGATTGAATCATCTAACCACACTCAACAGCAGACCCGTGCCTGAAAAAATAAATCACCACCTCGGTTTTGCATCTCCGTTTTGTCCAGCTCACTGAAAGTCATCTGTTTTAAATCGACAACTACAAGAGACAAAAGAACCTTTTGGTAATAAAAAAAAAAAAAAAAAGTAAAAAAGTGAAAAAAAGGCTTTTCCTCTAAACATGTGTTGATTTAAGGAAGACTGGCAACCGAGCTTGTTTTGCTATGTGCTTTGATTAAAAAAAAAATTAAATCCCCTTAGGAATGATTTTCATAGTGCCAAACACACACACAAACACACACACACACAAGCTTACTGCCAAGCATTGCCTTTGCAACAACTGAAGACAAGAAGTTGACCCAATCTGGGAGAAGACCTTGGGGGGGGAAAATGGAGGGATATTCCCATTTGTCTTCCATCCCAGTGGACAAGTGCAGTGACCCACATTGAGCAGACTGGAATAGCAACAGGGTGGGGGGACAACAGAGATGAAGGAGTGAGTCAGAAGAGAACAGGGCTGTTGAATTGAAAATGTTCACTTTCCCTACAGTCATAGTGTTAAACAGACGCCCATCTTCCTGTCTTTGAGACAGGTAGAAAGCTGTTGAAGGCAATGCAACCAGTAGATCCATACTGAGATGCACCTCTTTATTTATTTCATTAAAATCCCCAAAGGTGAGATGGGAAGGTTTTTGCATACATTTCAACAGTGGTCGAGACAATATAAGTTCAATAAGAAGGAGAATGAAATTTTTTAAAGAATAGAACACATATGGCTTAGCGCACAATGGAGGTCACACTCCTAAAGCAAGCATGTGTGAAGAGAGTGTGTTCGTACTGCCCGTGTGCATGAGAGAGAGAGAGAGAGAGAGAGAGAGAGAGAAAGAAAGAGAGCGAAAGAGAGAGAGAGAGAGAGTGAGAGAGAGGGGGAGAGAGAGAGAGAGAGAGAGAGAGAGAGAGAGATTTTTGCTTACTCTTTAGCACACAGACTGATGGAAAAAGCCAATGTTTTTTTATTATTATAAAGAAGGGGTTGGGACTCCTGAAGCATGAGTAATTGTGCATTTTTTTTTCAACAATTTTTTTAATTTATTTTTTTTAAGTCTCTTGTTTTATAATTAGAAATATTGAAGTTGACGCTGTAAGAAACTACTAATTATTGCAAGATGAATAAAAGGCAAACACCAGGACAATGAAAAATTTCCAACTTCTTCATGAGACCATCAGAGAAAAAAAGCAATGCCAGCGGCACCTTAGTTTCTGTGTGACACAGAGTCAGATTCGGACATTTTCATGTACATGTGTAATATATAGACTGAGGCACTGCCTAAAAACGGAGCTTCCATATGATTTCTCTTACTTGAAGTTTTTGGTGGGTGCTCTTTACACGTATAGTACATATATTAAGATTAATTCATTCTAATAAATTGTTTACAGAAGGTAATGAAAATAAGCTCAACAAAACACGCAATCTTAGTCTCGACATGTACACCATTTAGAAACCGCAGCTTTAGAGAACATTTCAATAACACAGGAATATCATTAGTTGTTTATTTATTTCACGTCATTAATGATGACGACATATTACGCGACCCAACTATTATATGCCTCTTGTTCTCCATATTACTGTCCCCAGAAGAATGTTCTTCTGTTTTTCCTTTTTTAAGATGTAAAATTTTCCAAGAATAACTCAGGGTTTCCATGTGTACACGTACGCCGGAAAAAACAGAGAGACGGAGGGACATACACCATAGGTTCTATTAAGAAATAAGAAAACAAATTCATATTTCAGGAAGGGAACCACCTAATGCAACCAAAATTGGGCACGTTCATATATGGGGAGATAGTAGTTCAAAGCCATAGTCATTTGGCTTGGGAAGTACAAATAAGGAAAATTTACAAAAATGTCTTGAAGTCCAATAGCAATTCAATGGTTAGACGCTTTTTCCTTATCAATGGTGCTCCACTTGCGCGGCGCTTAACTTTATAAGCTCATTTCTCCTTTCAGTTTAATCAAATTTACTCTCAATGTAACTGCTAAAATGGGGAAGGGGGGTTGGGCGATACGATAGAATAGAGTGTGTGAGTAAACTGCAACATTAAAATGGCATGAAGATCTCATTGGTACAGCTACTCCCCTCATCTACATGATAAAGTAATTACTACAATCAATCTCCAGATGAAAGATCACTCAAGAACCGACATCAATCCCAAATATTACACAGAACTTTCTGGCCTTCTACTAATAACACTTTACTTTTAGGCCTTAAAGAGAAAAAAACACGCTGTACTGAACGGACCATGTCAGACACATACACAGTGAATGGGTGTTATTATCCTGTTATTATTCTTCATGCCTTTCACAGCAGATTTTTCATATCCCTGGTGGAGTTGCATTGAACAGCACCCCAAGCCATAAAAAAAAACAGAGAATAATGACAGAGTGGTGGAAGGAAGAAAAAGGTCATCATGTCCTTCTGATGGAGAAATAGCCTAGTATTTTTCTTTCTTTATAGTGTAACAAATGCACTTTTGTAAAGCAGCTTCCTAGTGTCATCGACAGATGGGGATAAAGTGAGAATAAGAAGAACTGAGCACAAAGAGAAAGGGAATTTTTATAACAGGCTTCAAAGAGCTGACAGGCAAAGCCCCAAAGTGTGTTACCAAATATAACATTTTATCGTCTAATCAGAGCAAAGAAAACATATGGTGTAAAAGAAAAGTCTACACTATGAGCTTTGATCCAGGGTAAGATAGAGTTATCAGCAAAATGATGAAAGGAGTAGATTTCTCACTCCAATTTACCTTCAGGTATTCAATCTATATTGCTCGAACTGTGAAGCCTGATCACACACACACAGCACGTGCGCACTGTGGCCTTTCTTTTATATACTTGGAAGACACAGTTAGACTTAGCCGCTTAAGATGGTTTGGCCATGTTGAGAGAAATAGCGACTGGATTAACAGGATCTGCTCTCTGTGTGTGGATGGGTGTAGACGCAAAGGCAGGCCAAGAAAGACCTGGCAAGAGTTGATCTCCGAAGATCTAAAACTTGCTGCCCTCCGCCGGGAAGATGCTCTTAATAAAACAGAGAGGAAGAAGGTGCTGACATCCATGCAACATCATACCCACGACGACAGTGGAAATTGACGTGAAACAGATAGTAGGATAGAAATTGAAGTGAATCGGATAGATTTGTGGGTACAAGGTAGACTTGTACCCACAAACCAGACCCTCAATTTTCTTTATTCCACACTACAGCATTGTGCCTTAATGTTATCCTCAACTGTGCACTGATTCAGATCTGCTACCTATCTTAGCTAACCATAAAAATGTCCAACAAATCCATCTTACTAGAAAAAATCCCCAGAAGATCTACTTTTTGAATACGTTTTGATTAAAGAGAGCAGCCTGCATGTGGCAGCCTGACCCATTTCTTCAAAAGAACTTTAGCAGAACCTTAGCAATTCTTTCGGAAGCTGTTGAAACACTCAGAAGCTTCCCACGGGTTTCCCAGCTACTGCAGCATAGGAAATACAATCATCTCTATTGGCTAAATATAGAGCTAAAGTACACTAGGCAGAACTGGTATAATCTTGCCCAAAGACCCTGTGGATTACTTTACCCCTCTCCCCTTGAGCTAATGCCCCATTGATTTAGGTCCTGTTCCTCAGTAGCAACCTTTGGACACTTACTTTGTTTCACCAGCAGGGGCTCTGATGACAATTTCCAGGACGACTGCTGAATATTTACATCATTTATAGAGTCTGAACCAGAAGCTAATCAGGTGAGGTTTATGACCACACATCCTCTCCAGATACCCTGCGACAGCCGGGCAAGCTGTCCAGAGTGTATTCTACCCTCACCCAGAGTCAGCTGGGATGGGCGCCAGCCTCCCCGCAACCCTAATTAGGATTAAGCGGTTAAGAAAAATAATGAATGAACAAATGACATCCTCTCTAGATTTGCTGTCTTCGATACTGAGTCCAACCTAATAACCACAAATATTCATTTATTCATTTGCCAAATTGCTAAAACCTATTAGGATCATGGGTAGGCTGGAGCCTATCTCAGCCGACTCTGGGCGAAGGCCGGATACATCCTGAAGAGTTGGCCAGTCCATCACAGGGCTAATAAACATACAAACACTCAAACTCAACCTCACACCTATGGGCAATTTGGAACAGGCAATCAGAATAATGTGCATGTCACTGGACCGTGGGAGGAAACTGGAGTACGTGGAGAAAACCCATGCACGGAGAGAACACTATATAGAAACACCTTCGCCTCCTTGCTGTGAGGCGGACATGTTTACTACTACGTCACCATGCCACCCAAACACAAATATGAAAAATATAATTTTTTTTTAGCCCACACTACATTCAAATTGTAAGGTAAGGCAAGTCTGATGGCTTTTACACTCGAGCCTACTGACTCATCAGAGCTGGAACTTTCCCCAGTTTTTGTAGCGTGAGTTCAACTCCTCCTGGATGGAATGCTAGTCCATCACAGATTACTTTTCCAGTATTTTTACTGGTACCCATTAATACTGCTGGGTGGACAGAGGCAAACTTGCGGTTAAGACCTTGCCCAGGGGTCTTAGCACAGTGGGGGTCTAACGAGTATTGGCGGGTATGACCTCTCAATCATGAGCCTAGCACCCTAACCATTTCACCATTGGCCCAACATTCCACTTGTTTCTGCAGTATATCATATATATAGTAATACTTATTATCATAAGCACTAGACTATTCATATATAACAGAGATTTATTTATTATAATAAGTAGAGACTAGCTTCTTAATGTAGACCACTGCATTGTAATAGGCTAACAAAAGATATAATGCTAAATGGAAGTTGAAAAGTAGCTGATTATTAATTCATTAATTTTCTGAACCGCTTGATCCTAATTAAGGTCACAGGGAGGCTGGCGCCCATCTCAGTCGACTCCGGGCGAGGGCAGAGTACACCCTGGACAGCTCGCCAGGCCATCGTAGGGCAGAAACACGCTGATGGCAATGCAGCCTACTCTTGACGAAAATCAGCAATGGTTCTTTTACATGCCTCTCACC
>JAQMYF010000024.1:38246128-38268858 GCA_030014195.1 Neosilurus mollespiculum | reverse complement strand
GGGTGAGAGAGAGAGAGAGAGAGAGAGAGAGAGAGAGAGAGAGAGAGAGAGAGAGAGAGAGAGAGAGGGAGTAGAAAGTGAGCAAAATAAAGCCGGGAAAGTGGCAGAGGTTTCATTAAGATAGCGTGAGGCTTGGTGAGATGTGAAGTTGCTGGACAGCAAGATAAGTGTTGAGAGGTGAGTTGAAAATGTTGGACGGTGCAGCATTCAGCCAAAACACAGCCTTCAGTCAAAGAAGTTATATCAATACAGGAAACAGCCCAAGGCCAGGCAGCTAGTAGAAGTGGAGCCCAAGTGATGAAAAGGAAATCAGTAGTCCCTATAGCAACATTCTCGTATTTTCATTTATCTATCCAGTCCAAACATGCCTGGACTGTTAAAACACTGAGGCTCATACAGCGTTAACTTCAACATAAAATTACTCATGCATAGACAATTTACTCTTCCACTATCCAAGTCAGCATAAACCACTCTCACTACAACTTACAACAAATTTTCTGCTAACAATTCTGTTTATCACTAATTAAAAATATAGTTGCATTTACTCCTTGCCCCAAAAGCAGAGTCTACTTTTAATTGTTAATCTGCATTAAAAACCTTTCTCAGTCCCTGCCCTGGACAAGGCATGCTAATAGATTTTCACAAACACTCTGCAGCTGAAAGAGAAAAATTATCCTGAGAGGCAATTTTGTTCTCATTAACAATGCACTTTTAGGATAGTGTGCATACTCCAAACACTTTCTACACTCTGTCAGATGCTGCGTGCTTGTCAGAGCCTTTAGGTAGTTAATAGCAAACTCCAAAAAGACTGTAGTGGGTTGTAAACAAGTCTGGCTATGGGCTCTTGATACCACAGCCACGTTTTCCTTTAAAAGCTTCGCATATTATTGCTCATTGTGTATAGGGCACACACTAGAGACTTCCTTGGCCACCTTTCTGAAGTGCGAGACAATAGAGGGTGCTCTGCCTAATGGCCTTTGATTTTTGGTCCTGGGGTGATATATCTGGCGTTAATGAGGCAAGCCATAGTAGAAAAACAATTTCTCTAAAGGTCCACTCTCTCCTTTCTACCAGCACATCTCATCTTATATAGCCAGAGGCTTGAGTCAACATTCCTCCATCTACTGACTGCTTTACAGAAAACTCAAGCATTCCAAATTCCCCCTGCGCTTGTCTTGCTTTTACAAACAAAGGCCAAAAAGGCAAAGCTAAGCACTGGAGCTGTAAGCATGGGAGATACCACTAAAATACAAAGAAACATCGGAAAGAAAATGGAAAAGGGGAGGAGTGATGCAAACACACCCGCTGAGAAAATGCAGTATGGTGCTCTGTGGGGGCTCTTTTTTAAGATCCAATACCATAAAGCACAATCACACACATACACACACATACACAAACACAGAGAGAGAGAGAGAGAGAGAGAGAGAGAGAGAGAGAGAGAGAGAGAGAGAGAGAGCGCGGGACTGGTATTAGACTTACCCTAACCCTGACCATAACCTTAACAATAACCTTAACCTTAAAACATGTCTTCACCTTAAGATGACTACCTGGATCTTCCTCTCTTCTCTCTCTCTCTCTCTTTCACACACAGACACCCACACACACGTAATTCTTACTTTTCTGCATTTCCCTTGTATTGCTTTGTGGGGGCATAACATATTCAATAGCCTTACCTTAACCTTACCCCTTACCATGTCCCAGTACCCTAACTTTAAGCATCACAGCTAAATGCCTAACCTCAACACTTACCTAATTCTAACCTGAACCCAAAACCAAGTCTTAACCTCAAACAGCCCTCTGAAGAAGAGAGGACCATCCAAAATGTCCTCATCTCTCAAAAAATGTCCATACTCTGTTGGACAAAAATGTATTCTGGTCCTCAGTACAAGGCAAGTCCAAGTACACACACACACACACACACACACACACACACACACACACACACACACATCTATGTACGTAATTGTGTTAAGCAAGGACATGTCTCACTACCTTCATCTGGCTTTCTAGGTAAGATGATGTGCAGATTTCATATACACACATCGCACTTCCATACAGCTTGATTCCCTCTAAGGGAGCAGGTGAAAATGTGGAGAATGTGTGAGACATGTGTGTAGTCTATAACGTGTGAAAATGGCGTAGGAAACAGATGGTGAAGTTGAGGCCAGCACAGACCAGAACAGCATGACGATAACAGGATGGCCAGTCAGCCTCAAGCAGCATGGCCACAACAGACCAGAAGCCACTCAGCAGGACACTGAGCTTCTTCTTACAGCTACAGGAACCATGAGCACTCTCAACCAATCACACAGAAAGGAAATTGAATCAGGAGTGGTGGGGGATGTATGGAGCAATGTTTTAACAGGTCTGCTCTCAACATGAGGTGGAGGGTGTGAGGGAGAAAGGAAATTAAGATGAGAGAGGGTAAAAAGAATAAGACAGCAGGATAGCCATAGATAAAGATGTAAAGAAGGGAAAAAATTGAGAGTAATAGGCCATGTCATGGTTAACGCTCAACACTTTTCATTCTGCAAAGTCGCACTGAATAATTCAGCCAGAAGGTTAAGAGTGCAAGTGTCTCGTATGAAGTTTAGTCTCCCTATATCCCATGTGACATGCACACATCTTGCAGTACAGAAAATCTCCAGTGTGCCATTAAATCTGCATGAACCTGTGGCCTTTATGTGACTTCTCATGTAGATATGATAAAAGTAGCACACACCAACAGGGCTAGGTTGTTCAATTAAGTAGATTGCTAAATGTACAACTACTAGAGATGTTCGGTTCTTAAATTATGGATCGGTTTCGGTTTGGTTTCCAGCCTGCAACCAGTTTTTTTCGGTTTCAGTTGCAATTTTGCCATAGAAAAGTTTCAAATTCTCTTTAAATAATGTTTAATCTTATAATACCGGCAAAAGATCAGAGGTTGGAATAGGAACTCAGAATACCTCAGAATGTTGACTTAATGTAAACATGCTTGATGCAAAATTGTTCTAAAAGAATGTCACCTCTCTACCTTACTGAGACCCACACTCCAACCCAAACTTGAGATATTCCATATCAACATGTAATGCAAACGGGTATCATGTAAACAACTGCACAAAGCAAGGTGTAAAATACATAAGACGAGAAAATAAGATTCCGTTTCCAATACCATCAGTCCATGCCTGATTTTAAGGTGTGCGCGAGTGTTACAACTCCAGGCATGATCAGAGACATGCTGCCTTTCTGATTGGCTGTTCCAGCCTGACAGTGATGCGAACTCGTTGGATTGGCTGTGCTCCGTCACTGACCAGTGTAGCATAAAGCATTATTGGCCAGTGCTGAGCTGCATAAACAACAAGCGCAGAAAACATTTCTTTTTTTTCCTAAACCAACTGACGACAGGAAAGCAGAGTTGGCAAAACGTTAGGTGCATAAGGCATTTTGGATTTACCATCACACACATCTCTGGCAGCATTCTCGTCCTTAGTCACTAGAATGTAAGAAGACGAAAGAGACGTCAACCCCGTCCAACGTGTTAAGGTCACTTCCAGGAAAAAACTGCTAATTCCACAGTTAAAGTGCCAACTAGTAATCCATGAGATAAAATTACCAGTTTTGTGCTTTTATGGTCATTTATGTTAAAATAAGTGTCTGTATCTCTTAAAACTACCACAGAGAACTAAGTAAAAGCTGCAGTTATGATATTTGATTATACCAAAATGGAAACACAGAAAAAACTTCAAGATTGTGTAAAGTCCAGCTAGACGTGTTGTGCCATGTTGTTTAATCCAGAAGTCACCCAGTATTTTTCACTCAATTTCAACTAAAACTGTCAAAACCGAGTTTTGATAAGCGAACACTGTTAATTAAAGATAAGATCAAATATTCCCCAACCCCATACTTCACCTGTCTTGGAGCCACCTCCTGACTGACTCATTTCCCAGTGTGCACTGGACACACCTGGGATGTCTTGGTGAGCACAACCAGCAGGACGATAAATAGCCTCCCTCTGCATCCGCCAATCTGCGGAATGTTGTGCCGTGCTGTGACAGTCACAGGCTTTACTTGTGCTCTGTTATGTATCCTGGATTCTAGTCTAGTAATGGTTGTTTCCATGTGCAGTTTGCCAGCTATGCTCCTCTGTTCCCATTTCCTGTTTTGTTCCTGCTCGTGTTTAGTAGCCAGTTCACTAATTAACTCATCCTGCAATTGCGTTCGGCCTACATCCCCACCTGTGACAGCACCCATGATGCACTGGGTCACATTTCATGGGGTCCTTTGTAGTGTATATTTTTACCTCTAGCACCCAGAGGAAGCTCATGCAGACAGGTCTTGAACATGCAAACTCTACACAGAAACACATAAGGCATTAACTTGAACCCAGGACCTTCATTGCTGTGGGGTGGACAAGCTAACCACTACACAACCATGCCGCCCACCACTACAACACTGTGAGATAAAATATTAAAGGAAAATTAATGGCGTGTCCAGTTGGCATTACGCCATGTACA
This sequence comes from Neosilurus mollespiculum, assembly GCA_030014195.1. Taxonomy (NCBI): domain Eukaryota; kingdom Metazoa; phylum Chordata; class Actinopteri; order Siluriformes; family Plotosidae; genus Neosilurus; species Neosilurus mollespiculum. The sequence continues at coordinate 38,264,362 of JAQMYF010000024.1, read as the reverse complement.
CCACAGTAACTCATATTCGCCATTAACTGCATTAACAATGATCTGTCTTGCCTTAAAATTCTGACATCACTTGACACAATAACCATCATCTCCCCAGTGCGTGAGAAAGTGTGAGGATGAGTGACAGCGTGATTCTCTGAGCACCAGCATGCTCTGCTCTTCAGGGGATCCCAGCAGTATGTTCAGCCTCAGTAAACAGCTAAAGTGGTAAGATATCTTTAATAATTAATGAAGGAAAAGAGTTCCAGCCACAGCCCATGCCCTTAACACTTCCCCCAATTCACCCTTAGTGCAATCTGGCTTTAGTGACCAATAACCTGAAGTGAGAATGTCGCTAAGAATGAATAATATCTAAAGCGGAGGAGATTGCATGATTAATTGATGATGTTTCAATAAGGTATAGTCCCAGTAATTATGTAAGGAACAAAGGACAACAGGTGGTATAGTTATAGGAAATAATAAACGATAAAGCGATGTCCAAAAGTTGATTACTTTCCAGTTACTGCACATGCCGAAGTGATTTATTCCTCTCATACCACATTATATCACAATATATTTTATAAATTATTAAAAGGTCATCACAGTGAACCATTTAATTTTGTAATATCCTCAAAAACAAATTATCTGTACTGAAGACTCTACTGTTTTGGAAATGTTACAGTCCAGGAAAATTTGACCAATCAGATTAGAGAATTCAACAACGCTGTAGTATACAGAACTGTCATCTCTCTCCCACTCCCATGTGCCGCTGTACCTGAACTCACCTGATCACCTTTCTTTGTATAAGGTAGGTACCTCTCATTACTTTCCTGGGTTTCATTGGCTATCTTGTCTTTTAATTATCTATTTAAGCCAGTCTGATCTTTAGCTCTCTCTCCATTCACTCTCATACTTAGTCTGTTTATTGTGTGCCATGACCCCCGGCAGACTCAGTGACCTTGATTAGTAGCTTCTGGGCGTCAGCTTCTATTTCCTTGGCTCCACAGACTGTGACTGCTACACCCCATTTGAGATATTTATTTAAAAAATTGTTAGTTTACTGCAAGCCTGAGCGGAGGTTCAAAGCCTTGTGTTTTGTGTTCATTTTTGCTTAGTACCCCATTAAACTTTTGTTCCATTTTCTCTGAGTCACTCGCACCAAGCATGACAACAACCCTAAACTCATATGGCAAAAACTTGTTAATTTTATAAATGAAGAGTACCGTGCAAAAGTACAAACTTTGCTATAGATTTGTATTTTATGACATGTATATTAGCAAATCAGTACAAAAACATTTTAGATTTCCAAACATTAGTTTTCCAGCACAGAAAGAAATGTTTGCATGTTGATAAAGAAAGCAGTAAGAGATATAAGAGGTCTCTTTTTAGACAAAAAGATAATAAAGGCTGCTGGGGTCTGAATGCAAATAAAAAAGCAAGTGTAGCTGGTTCTGCAAGATGCTCAGTAACACTTACAGCTCATTATCTTGTAAAACTGCTCAACCTCTACCTGAGAGTTCTTTATTTTTAAAGCAAAGGGTCATCACATCAAATACGGACTTTCTTTCATTTAATACTGTTTACTGCTGTTGATAAATTTTTATGTAGAAACATTTAATTTAATTATTTATATATAAATGAAAAGCATCTTTACTCTACAGCATTCCCTTGCATAGGCCTATAACTTTTGCACACTACTGTATTATTTATTTAATATTATTTATAATTCTGAAAATACATGAACTATAAACACTGCCCAGACTTGGAATCTTGGAATTTGATATCTTAAAATAAAATCCAGATAAACTGAATAACAACCTGGTATTAATTGTTCAACAAGACGGATAATGACTTAAAGGCTACCTTCTGTATACCCATCATACCCATATTTAACAAAATATCCATCTCTTCACCGTCTTGTTTCAATCCATCTTCTGCTACCACTGTGTCAGTCAAGTGGGGAATGCATTATGAATGAACGGGCACTCAATCTGGATGAAATCAATACTAACATGGTTCAAATTAACTGCACCAGCACAAGGGACCCTGTTTGCCTGCCGTCTTGCTTCACCACATGCATGCACGCACGCGCACACACACACACACACACACACACACACACACACACACACACACACACACACACCCTCATCATCATCTAATAGCATGCAAGCAGTTATATGGCTTTTCCATTGTCAGAAAGAGCCGGATGCCTGCTTTTCATTGGCGTTTTGATCTCACCATTACAATGCAGCCGTTCACAAACAAGGACAGAAAGGGCAAAAAACTATTCATCCTCTCCCCATTAATCCAGCCATCAGTATCCATCCATCCATCAATGAGGGTGTCTGGCTGCTGCTGTCAGGGGCCAGGATCATGAAGACAGGGGGTGATTGGGCATGGCGGACGAATGCCTTCAGCATGCCAGTTAGTTCCAGGTTTGTAGTCCGAGTTCAGTGTCAAAGTGAGCAGAGAAACTGACAAGTATCTATTAAACAGGCAGACTCTGTTTCAAACAAAACTTTAAATGCAAAGACTGAAAATGAGGAAAGTGATGCCCTTCCACCACAGCCTCAGGCCACTGGCTGACTTCACATGTTGCGTAAGCTGCTCAATAATGTAAGGTACTGAATGAAAAATACATTGACTGGATTTTAAATAAATTGGTCAGTCAAGGCCAAGAGAAGGATTTTACTTCCATGCTTAAAATGATAGACACAAACATCAACCCTGAAAAGGGGCAAAGGGAAATGCCGAAGGTCCCAAAAAGCAATGAGCTATAAAACAGCAGATTAACTTTAGTAGCCTTGCTTACAGTTGCTTGAAAAGATACTAGACAAAGTGTTGTAAGAATATGCATGTGAAAAAAAATTTCAATAAATGCTTCAAGGGTTAGAAAAACAAGATCCAGCCCCTTTCGAGAAGGGTGGTTCCAGAGCCCAAACTATGTGTTGAGGTGAGCCCAACTATATCTAGTCGGTATCTCTCAACCTCACGCACCAGCCCAGGCTCCTTCCCTGCCAGAGAGGTGACATTCCATGCACCCAACCCCTATTGCCCCTCCCACAGGTGGTGGGTCCATGGGAGGGCGGACCCATGTCTCCTCTTCCGTCTGGGCCCAGCCGTGCTCCATGGGCAGAAGCCCAACCACCAGGTGCTCGCCTTCAAGCCCCTCCCCTAGGCCTGGCTCCAGGGGGGGACCCTGGTAACCCGCATCCGGGCAAGGAAAACTGTGTCCTTGAAAGTTTTCTCATAGAGGTCTTCTGAACTGCACTTAGTCTGGACCTTCACCTAGGACCTGCTTGCCTTGGGTGACCCTAATGCCCCCGACAACATCATCGTTTCCAGTGGGGGTTGGACTCCGCCAAGGCTGCCCTTTGTCACCGGTTCTGCCCTTTGTCACCAGAACTTCAAGGTGCAGCCAAGGTGTTGAGGGGTTCTGGTCTGATGGCCATAGGATCTCATCTCTGCTTTTTGCAGATGACATTGTCCTTTTGGCTTTATCGAGCCGGGACCTTCAGCTCTCACTGGAGCGATTCACAGCTGAGTGTGAGAAGCAAGAGAATCAGCACCTCCAAGTCTGAGGCCATGGATCTCAGCCAGAAAAGGGTGGAATGCACCCTCCAGGTCTGGAATGAGGTCCTGCCCCAAGTGGAGGAGTTCAAGTATCTCGGGGTCTTGTTAAAGAGTGAGGGAAGGACGGAGCGAGAGATTGACAGGCGGATCAGTGCAGCCTCTGCTGTAAAGCGGAGCTTGTACCGGTCCGTCGTGGTGAAGAGAGAGCTGAGCCAGAAGGCAAAGCTCTCAATTTACCAGTCGATTTACGTTCCTACCCTCACCTATGGTCATGAGCTTTGGGTAGTAACCGAAAGAACAAGATCGCGAATACAAGCGGCTGAAATGAGATTCCTTCGCAGGGTGGCAGGTCTCTTCCTTAGAGATAGGGTGAGAGGTTCTGTCATCCGGGAGGAGCTTGGAGTAGAACCGCTGCTCCTTCGCATTGAGAGGAGCCAGTTGAGGTGGCTTGGGCATCTAATTAGAATGCCTCCCGAACGCCTCCCTGGTGTGGTGTTTCGGGGCATGTCCAACCCGAGACCTCGGGGCTGACCCAGAACACACTGGAGGGACTACGTCTCTCGGCTGGTGTGGGAACGCCTTGGCGTCCCCCCGGAAGAGCTGGAGGAAGTGGCTGGGGAGAGGGATGTCTGGACCTCACTGCTTAGGCTGCTGCCCCTGCAACCTGACCCAGGAACTAGCGGATGAAGATGAAGATGAAGATGAAGAAGCTTCAAGGGTCCCTGTGGTGAATTAGTGTTACTAGTTATTTAAAACAATCGCATATAACATCAGAGGTTCCTTCTGGCAACATCAGTCCATGCCCGATTTCAAAGTGCGCACGAGTGTTACAACTCCAGGCATGCTCAGAGACATGCTGCCTTTCTGATTGGCTGTTCCAGCCTGGTAGTGACGCGAACTCGTTGGATTGGCTGGACTTGCATGACTGACCCGTGTAGCATAACACATTATCGACCAGTGCTGAGCTGCACAAACAACAAGCACAGAGATCGTGGAAAACATTTCTTTTTGTTCTTAAACCAACTGACGACAGGAAAACCGAGTTGGAAAACGTTAGCTGCATAAGCGATTTTGGATTTACTATCATGCACATCTTTGGCAGCATTCTCACTCAACGTGTTCAGGTCACTTTCGGATAACATCTGCTAAGCCCCATAGTTTAGCAGCTGCTAAACTGACCAGTTTTGTGCTTTTTATGGTCATTTATTTTAAAATAAGGGTCTGTATTGCTTAAACATATTACATATACACAAATTATTCTGTAACGATGACCAATACCGGCACACTTTAATTTTGTGCTGACATATGGAGTGTGACATCTTCATTTTAATTTAGTTTAAAAGGATTTTTGAGTAACGAAGATTACATATAAATTAGGGCTGCCTCCTGAGAGGCGAAGATTTGTTTGAATATTCAGTCTGAAACTGGTCAGGTGACTGAGATTCATAACATGTAGAGAAGACATTTTTCTTTTGTTTTGTCAATCAGTTTGCATTACAAAACAGGATAAAACAGATCAAAGTTTACAAAGGAGATTACATTTCAATTGTAAACTAAAGTGGCACTGCGATTACACAGTACCACCTCCATGCAGCATGTATAATGTAACAAACAGACCCTATAAGGGTACTGGTTTTAGCACTCATGTTTTGGTCTTATGACATGTACCTCACGTATGAAGACGTGAATGAAAATACTCTCGGATTAACAGGGAAAAAGGACTCACAAACACTGGTGATTACAATACCTCCACCAAAACTTTATTTTGATGGCAGTAATAAATGTTTTCATTATATGGCAGTACACAGTACGCAATCTGATTGGTCGCATGGGCCATAAATCACTGCGTTTTGCCCTGCAAGTTAGTCATTAGCTAGCTGCACTGTGCATAATCTTTATCAGCTCCTACAAGAAGGGAAACAAGCTGAAAGCTACCTGTCACAAATGCATGTAAAGACAGGATGCATATGCACAAACTGAAACAAGTAAAAATAGCATGTAGCCGGCTAAAAAAGTTCAAACCATAGACATAAACACAAGACTACTCAGTACATTGTGTGTCTTTGGAACTTTCTGAAGTGGCCGCCATCTTACCAGAGACTGGTTACACTTGGCAACTAGGCTTTATACATGTAAACGAGCCGCAGGATTGAGAAATTTTGCTTCATTATGCGCTTTATTTTGAGTCATATTGTTACATATCTGGTAAAATACCATGATACAAGTAAAATTATACAGATATTTGCACTTTCGATTTTTTTTGTGGAAAATGAGAGTAAATAATAAAGAGCAATTATTCTGTAGATACAATACTTGCAAGTAAAATGTTTTTCCTTGCGCTTGCTGGCACCCATCTCAGTCGACTCTGGGAGAGGGCAGAGTACACCCTGGACAGCTCACCAGTGGTGTATTCTTTGACTACCCAATGACCTACTCTTCACAAACGACAGCAGTGTTTATTTTACATGCCTCTCACCACAGACAGTGAGACATGGCTGGCCTTTAATAACCAAGTTAGCTGCACTGGGGGGACAGCAGGGACAACTTGGTGATAGTGAGGCTTGAATCCCTGACCTTCAGATCAGTAAGCCAGTACCCTACCACCTGGCCACCACTGTCCCACCATGATTTTAACTTCTCTGTTACTGTACAGTCTGTACAGAGAAATCTCAACCCTTGGTCTCTGTACAGACCTCACACACGGCTTTCTTTACAAAAGACTTTGAGCTGAGATTTCTCTAAACAGACCTCGCTAGTATTGTTATTATCTAAATATATTCTAGCAGGTCATAGCTATCCACATCTCCAAAGTCTAATGCATTGTGGCATTTGAAGGACACCTCTAACAATGTTAAGCGCAAACTCTGTGTGCAAGAATTTTTTTATTTTAAAATTAACAATATTAAATATGGCTGACCATATGCCTAAGTTGAGCTAACATATATTAGCAGTAACCTGTGCAGATTTACCAATATACACGTTTCATTCCCACATTGTTTTTAAATGTTTAAAGTGATTTTTAATAGGGGAAAAAGGAGCTCAATTTAAACAGAAATTGTTTTGTGTGATGTCTGATTTTACCTCAGTAGCACCCATGTGATACAATTTCAGATGGTCCAAAACTTTCACCCTCCACCGCAAATGGCAGAAAAAAACTATTCTGGCGACTAAAATAAATAAGGTCAGTCGTCACTGGTGGGTGGCTGAAATACAAAAACAAATCCTGCTGCTTGCTTGCTTTCACATTTCCAACTGAGATGTAGCGTGAGTGCCCCCACCTCACCCCAACCTCTAATGGACTCTGTTCACCAACAAAAGTACACATATCTGAGCAAAAAATACTGTCTGTGGCACTGAACTAAAACATACTGTGGTAGAGAAAAAAGTGAATCACACACATGGACACAAACATCCACACTAATTATAGATAAAAGATTTAACATTTACCAAGAATTAGTGTTTCACAGATAAGTCCCAGGAAAGATTTTTTTGTCAGATACCCTAAAGTTAATTTTAGACCATGTGTGAGAAACAAAGTGGCTCTAAGTGAGGGCTTACATGGTTGTGTATGAGATGAAGCAATGGTGCAGCCTATTCTACTTAGTGGTTGTTGCAATTAAAAGTCATGTATGTCTCTTGGATGCCATATATCTAACACAAAATCCCACAATCTCTTTGCGAAAGCTAGAGATGCTCGAATGCTGCCATAGTTAGTCATGCCGGAGTCCCTGCTTGCACCAAGCACTAATAAACACTTTTTTTTCCCATTACACTGCTATGAGCATACCTAACAACCTCTCTCTCTCTCTCTCTCTCTCTCTCTCTCCAACCTCTGTGTTTTTGTTGAGGTACACATGCTACTTCTGGGATGCCGGTGATCCTGATCCTCCTGATCCTTCTGCTTTTTGAGCAGTCCTTTCTGACCAGGTCTGTCCTGGTGTGCTGATGCTGGCAGGAGTTCTCATCTTGGAAGCCCCTCACTCCTGCTGATGATGATCCATATGGACTAAGATGTGCACTCAGAGACTGTGAAGATGCCACAATTATTTAGGACTTACAGTTGTGGTATATCCAAATGGACTAATGTTGGACTGTAATGAAGATTTTTTTATATGGTTTGTATTTTTATGGTTTACCCAAATGAGGATGGGTTTTGCTTTTGAGCCTGGTTTCTTTCAAGGTTTCTTCCTCGTGTCAACTGGGGGAGTTTTCTCTTGCCACTGTCAACGTGGGCTTGCTCATTAGGGATGTGTAGGGGTTGTAGAAAAATGTTTAAATTCCTTTTTAAATTACTTTTACTAAGTAAAGCTGCTTTGCAATAATGCCAATTGTATAAAGCGCTACACAAAAAAAAACTGAATTGAACAGAACTTTTTAATCAGACTACGGTCGCAGGGAGGCTAGTGCCTATTTCAGCTGACACTAAGCAAAGGTGCGGTGCACCCTGAACAGCTCGCTAGACCATCGCAGGGCAACATATATACAACTGTTCACTCTCCCAGCTAGGGGCAATTTGAAACAGCCAATTAGCCTAATGTGCATGTCTTTGGACTGTGGGAGGAAACCAGTGAACCTGGAGGAAACCAATGCATGTATGGCAAGAACATGCAAACTCCACACAGAAATGCCCTTTCCAAACCTGGGACTCGAACTCCCTTGCTGTGAGGTGGACATGCTAACCACTAGGCCACAGTGCTGCCTCAGAAAAAAATTGTTTGTTGTACAGAATTTAGCTTCCATTACAGCATGCATTCGCCATGGCATTGTTTCAAAACACTTATGCAGTTTCAATCTTTTATTTCAAACCAAAGTTGCATTTATTTTTTTCCCCCCAAGATCTAGTTTTGTTGATGCAAGAGTCAAGCCACTGCATGAAGTCTTCTTCAGCACTTCTCAGTCACTTTACCTGGGGCCAAGGTCAGGATTCTGTGGTGCCATTTTATGTGTAAAAATGATTCCTCATGCTCTCTGAACCACACTCATTATTTGAGCCTGAAATTTAATGCCATTTTATCAGGGAGAAAAAAATTAATTTGCTCTTTATTGCCACATAAAGCTGCTGAGCCTTAGCTTGGTCAATTAAAGCAACCCCATGCACGTGGCACGTGGCATCCTATCTGGTTGGTAGCAGTCATGTGATAGGGAAGAGCTCTCTGATGGGTGGGAATTGGCCACGACTAAAGAAAAACAAGATTACAAGCCAATATCCAGTCCATCTATTGCCCTTAAAGCTGCAAATGAAGCCTAATTACAAGCTGTGATGTAAAGGGAGGCTTAAGAAATAATTTAGTATCACTTCAAAACATTCCATATTTTCAGCATTAAGAAGTTTGTTAGGCCAGTCACGTATATTTCAGTGTGGTAAAATTCTAAGCAGTAAGAATTAATCATATATTTGGTGAACATGCTATTGAAGAAACAAACACAGCATTAGGTAAAATGTGTGGTTTGTCCTTTTACTGCTTATTATACTCTTGACTAACTTGGACATCACTATAAACCATTTAATTGGCATACTTTTCACCTTTCGGAAATTTTGGCTGCTGGTGTACTGTTCCCTAGATACAGTTTAAATAAAAATGCTAATGCACCCCATGCAGTGCTTGCTGCACTATCAACTGAGAGGCAGCCACTGAAGTTAAAGTGAATGGACCAAATCAAACAACAGACGGACAATTACACACACGAACACACAAAATGCACAGAACAGTGGGTGTGTTATCTTTTTCCCCCTCTCTTTTTTTTAAACGGAGAACGTAAATGGTAATATTATGCATGACAAAGCATGTGATGATAGCCAGGTGAAATAAGCTAAGAAGGGAGAAGCAGACAGCGTTAATGGAGGATTTACAAGTGTTGCTGGAGGATTTGTAACACAGCCACCGCTACATGCTCCAGTGACAGAACTGGGACATACCGAACCAAAAGAAAATGGTGAAGGAGTTTTGACGTGAAGATCTCCAAAGCAGACCTAAAGTACAGGTGCTATCAGCACTAATCAATATAAGGTCAGACTCAGTAAGCAGTGAGCATTTTCCTGTATTATGGAACATTTGCCCTCAGCCTTGCAGGATTTCTCAGATGTGTCTCTGGGGCTCTCTTCATCTCTCACCCGCACCATCTGCTTCCTCGGGAGTCCAATCCCCTGCTCCACTGCTCCCTCTCACTCACAAACCACAAACATTCAAACTACGTGCTATTTCAAAGAATACGCCACAATCAATACACTACTCCCTGTGGAATTCCTAATAGACAGACAAGCACCATGTCTGAGGGTTGAAGTATATCAGCAACTTCACACCAGTATTAACTTTCCAGCAAGCATTGACCATAAAAGCCCTTTAATGACCTGAAATTTAACTGATGTTTTATTTTTGCCACAATGACCCACATTAATTAAACTAAATTAAGCATTTTTATGGAGAGTCTCACCTTTTCATTTTGTGAACACTAAAATGTAGTGTAGACATGTATTTCCTGTATGTTGGTCATTTTTAGGGCGGTACAATGGTGTAGTGGTTAGCACATCCACCTCACAGCAGCAAGATCTTGGGTTTGAGTCTCAGGCTCAGCTGTTTCTGTGTGGAGTTTGCATGTTCTCCCCATGCTTGGGTTTCCTCCCGGTACTCCGGTTTCCTCCGAAAGTCAAAAGACACATTAGGCTAATTGGCTGTTCCAAATTGCCCCTAGGTGTGAGTGTAAATGCCAAACTTTGTGTGTGTTGACCCTGCGATGGATGGGCAGGTACTCCTTTGCCCAAATTTGGCTAAGATAGGCTGCAATAACTCCATTAGCATCTTATCTCTAGAACCTGAGCATTGCCCCAAGAAGTTGCACACACCCACCACAAATGATTAGATACACTCTTTTAATTGGAAATCTGTGTAAGGTGATATAGCCTGCGGTCCATATTTCCAATCCTGTTTGAAAGGCAAACAGCTGTGCACTGATGATGTGACGGCTCAATGGTTAAGGCTCAGGGTTACTGATTCAGTGGTTGGGGGTTCAAACCCCAGTCCCACCAATCTGCCACTGTTGGGCCCTTGAGCAAGGCCCTTAACCCTCAGCTGTACAAATTAGACAAAAAATGAGTCAAATCCTGTAAATGTAGAATGGATACGAATAGCATGTTCCACATATATTCAATATATATATATAATGGTGGGCCCTGTTAACATTACAGCCAGTCCTGCCCAGTATTTCTTCTGATGTTTCGATTGGCTGAAATTATAGCAAGGTCGCTTAATGACGGTTGTCGTGAAATCAGTCTGATCCTCAGATATCTTGGCTAGTTGGCAACAAATCAGTGTAAAATATATGCATTGTGTTAATAATTGTTTTCTGATTACTCCAGTATGCACTAAACTGTGCGTTTTCTTTTCATTTAAAGTGAAACTCCTCATGCTGCATTCACACACCTGTGATCAGGAGCATCCCAAAGCATGTGAAAGCAGGCAAATTCTAGAAGCCCTAAATATCATTTAGTCACTGTGCGTTTGGGAGAATCTTGAAATGCTCCATGTAGAAACCATTCCAATATAAGTAAGTTAAAAATCCAGAGAAATTGTTTAAAGGCACTGCGGTTACTAAATTAAATGGGGTTCACATTTCAGGATACCCACACTACCACTGCTGGGCCCATAAACAAGGTCCTTAACCCTTTAAATCCTCTGTTGTATCCTACATCCATTGTAAGACACTTTGGTTAAAGTGTCAGCCAAATGAGTGAAATATAAAGAACTGTAATGTATAGAATATTTAGGTATTGAAAGAAACAATTGTATCTCCAATTTCTGTGAGACTCAGTGACTACTAATCGTTTCATGCATTTTATGACAGTATATGTCTATGAATTCTGACAAATATTTTCAAGCTTGAGTTGATTTTATTAGCAATGAATCGAGTTCTGTCTGGTGAGAGCGTTTCTGAGTGCGGTTTGCATGTTCTCCCTGTGCTTGCATGGGTTTCCTCCAGGTGCTCTGGTTTCCCCCTACAGTCCAAAGACATGCACATTAGGCTAACTGAATATTCTAATTTGCCCCTCGGTGTGAATGTGAGTGTGAATGGTTGTATGTGTGTCGGCACTGCAATGGTCTGGTAAGCTGTTCAAGGAGTACCCTTTCCTTCACCTGGAGTCGGGTGGTTCAGAAAATAAAAAGAAAATAAAAAATGAATCGTGCAGTGTGATTTGTTGCCAATGAACTGTGCAATTTGAACCAGTTAAAGAGAATCTAAAACAAAATCTAATTTATCTGCTGTAATACAGATTCCTGAAGCTGGATTATTATCCATCTGTCTGCATGAGGGTGAGGTCAAAATTTAAGTGCAATCATTTTGGATCTAAAAACAATTCGTCATTTCAAACCCAGCAGGTCATTTGAAACAACAAAGATGATTCCTGATGATCCAAAGTAAATTAAATTGCTATTTATTCATTTGTTAGTTAGATAGTTAGGTAGGTAGTTAGCTTGCTTGTTTGTTTAGGCACTATATTTCTGGTTCTCTTCGCAGAACAGACCGAACATCTACACAACCAATTCTTCCTTCATATATTTCACTTCTTTCTATATTTATTTATTTATTTATTCCACACAAAAGTAGCACACAGCCATATGACAAACAGATCTTACATTTATTTTCATGGGCGGGAAAAAAGCCTGGTCTGGGGATCTGGCGAGCTCATCTCTGAGTCATCTAGTGTGTCATCTAGTGTGTGACCCTCATCTGTACGCAGTTATGCAGCTTGCACAACCATATGTCCAACATTAACTGATTAAAGTAATTAAAGCCGTGAAGTGTAAGCTGATCAGAAATTTTGAGTTGTGTAGTGTACACTTAGCTTTAAAAACAAAAAAAAAAACAAAACAGAGTGTACTGTGTGAAACATATTTACACAGCAATCATTTTGATGCATTCTGATAAAAGATTGGCATCTTATCCGGGGTATTCTGGCTTTCATGCCCAGTGTTCCTAAGGCTGGTTTTAGATCCATTGCATCCCTGAGCAGAATAAAGCATTTCAAAGCAACTGTATGCAATAGAATCAAAAGAGGGACATGTATTATTACCAGAACATACATAACGTCCAATAATTTTTTTCCCCAGGATTAACGTCAAGTGAAATACCCCCCGAAACCATCCAACAATACTTGGGTGGTCAAAAGATGGGTTTTTTGTTTTTGTTGTTGTTGTTGTTGTTGGGTGTTTTATTTTTCTACAAATCCAATTAGGTTGTATTTGGAACTTTTTTTTTTCTGAAAGGGAAGCTGTTCCCCCAGAGAGACATACTGAAGATCCATAAGAGTGCTAGATGAAACATGCTTAAATGTATACAATATCATTTTATGTGTTTTATGTAGCTTGGCTTTATACAGTGTTGATAAGATTCCATCCTGATCTAGGTGTCTCCAGCCACAAAAACAACCATAAAGCAGCCGAGTTGGAAAACTAATTATAATTTGATTGCAAAAGATGTGATAATGACCAGTCTATTTATGCTCATCAGGCAAACGATGCACGAAGCGCTTGTTTGTGAGATGACACTGCCTCTTTTACCATCATTAAGCTATTAAATTTGCCTCAGGCGAAGAGAAAACAACTTCAAAAGCCTTGCATGTCTGGCTGTTATTGGGTTATGGCAAAACTTCCACAGAGAAGTAAATTACACCAATGATTGAGCGCGACAGGCAGTATTAAACATGAGCATGGCTGCAAGACAGCAACGATTCCAGAAAGGAATCAAAGAATAGTCTTAAGGACTTAGAGTTGAGACATGTCCTAATGAGGATAGAACCTGCTATGCATTAGGGTTCAAGTCATTATTGTAAATCTGACATCTCATTAACATTGAGAAGGAAGATGCCTAACTGCAAGAAGTGTGAATTGAGTGCGCCTACATGTAGAGTGAATGACGTAAATGTTTCACATAATTAAAGTTAATTAAGAGGAGAGGGTCAATGATGTTAGCTGGTTATGTGGTTTTTAATGAGATCTATATATAAATCATATGCAGCAGGGTCACTCGAATATTCTAATACCCTCTGCCCTCCCAGACTCATTGAATTTGAAATGAAAGACCACACCTGAACTTTCTGTAAAATCCCATATCTCATTACTGCTCCTTGTAAAAGATACTGCATCCACTGCCTACTTAAGGTGGGGGGATTGGGGGTGTAAAGTAAAAGCCCAAGCAAACCTCGCAGTTTCTTTTAAACAGTTAGTAAGCTAGCGAAGGTGTTTTTAGTTTTTTGTTGGGGTTTCGTTGTTTTTTTGGGGTTTTTTTAGCATAGACCGAAACACTATTTTATTAGACTAAGATGCAATATGATGTGCCTCACAATATATTACATTTGTTAAGAAAATGTGAGGGGGAAAATGGTTGTCAAATACCATAAATCTAAATGAAATGTAATGTAAGTAGTTGTAGCATCAGTAGTTATAGAATTAGCAATTTCAAAAAAGTGTTAGGTGTTACATACTACAGTGACTTGCAGCGTGTGTTTTTTTGTAACACTTTTGGATGTATGAATATTTAATGTCAATTTTAAGCTATTAGAGAGAGATGCAAGTAATATAGCTGAACAATTGAAACTGAATAAAAGACTTTTCACGATCTTCTGTAAAATTAAATTCTACAGAAATACATATTTTACCTGAGGAAAAAGTTAGGACACCCTACCCCCTAATAGCTAGTGTTACCCCCTTTGGCTGAAATAACTGCAGTGAGACGCTTCTTGTAGCCATCTACCAATCTCTGACATCTGTCTGGAGAAAGTTTGCCCCACTCCTCAATGCAGAATTGTTTCAATGCACTTTATATATTATATATTATTTTATTTAAATACTCTGCAAACAGGTCAGGGGCAAAGCTGTGAAAAAGTTGGATGATTAAAAATTATCTGAAACTTATCCTATGCAGCACCATAAATTCCATCATCACAAATTGGAAAGTATATGGTGCCACAACAAACCTGCCAAGAGAGGACCATCCAGCAAAACTTACAGAACAGGGAAGGAGGGAATTAATCAGAGAGGCAAAGAGGCCAAAGGTTCTCCTGAAAAAGCTGGAAAGCTCCACAGCAGAGACTGCTGTATCTCTCCCTAGGTCCACTCCAAGCCATACACTCTACAGAGCTTGGCTTTATGGAAGAATGGCCAAAAAAACATTGCTTATAGAAAAAAATTAAAGAAAGCATATTTGGAGTTCACCAAAAGGCAACACTATGTCTGGTAATACCCAACACCTCTCATTACCCCAAAAGACCACAATCCCCACAGTGAAGCATGGTGCTAGCAGTATTATGCCCTGGAGATGTTTTTCATTGGCAGGGACTGGGAAACTTGTCAGAATTGAGGGAATAATGAATGGTGCTAAATACATGGAAGAGAAATTATTGAGGAAGAGAAATACTTGGAGGAGCAGGAACTTTGAAAAATAGGCAAAACTTCCAGTATCTAGATGTGCCAACCTCACAGAGACATACCTATGAGAGTTTCAGCTGTAAAATACTGACTTTGGAGGGTGAATAGTTATGCACCCTTGACTTTTCTTTTTATACTTTTTCTTTTCTGCTTTTGCACAATAACAAATATTTTACATCTACAGGGTTGCTAGCATGTTGTGAAATTTTAATTTAAAAAACCCCCCCCCCCCCCCCAAATTAATCTTAATTCCAGGCTGTAAGGCAACAAAATAGAAAAAAAATGCCAAGAGTCCTTTTGCAAGCATTTCAAGAATTAAAGTCTCTTTCTATTTATTAATAACTTTACTTTTAGAAAAATTTAAGCCTTGACACAAAGCCTACAGTACCTTGTGAAATGACACAGATGTGCACAGGTTCAGATTTAAGCTGGGATGTTTGGAGAATAATTTCAAGAATGCCCCATAATAACAAAAATGAGTTGTAAAACTTGCTGCTTCAAAATGCATCTTGCTCCATTCCATCCATCTAGTCTTTCTCACACTTTTCATCAATGCTTTAATTGTTGGACTGGTGATCCACTTACCATGGCTCTTAGGTTAGGTCCTGCAGTTGCGGGACACAATTGGCATTTAATGTACAGTTTCTTGCATTCACACCCCAAAGAATCATGGAAACTCACATATCATAAAGCATTCTCAGCATAAAATGCACAGTACAAACACTCAGAAAAATTAACAGCAGAGAAACTATGACTCCTGATTTATATTAATACTGTCTTGGTATATGGAAATCACATTTTAATTTGCTTTTTTAATGAACAAGAAAAGGTGTAAATTAGTTCTGTCTTTAAGCATCTAAACAAAGCCTTAAGTTAAAAAAAATCCCCACAGGCTCAGCCGCAGGAATTAAGCTGTCAGTCACTATTAATGCCATGTAGGTTACAAAATTAAGAATTAAGATTCTGATATTTAGTGTTAACCAGTAAATATTATTTCCAAGTCACTTATTTTTAATGACTATATAGTTACTTTAACAATTAAGCAAAACATGTATAACAAATGGCCTGCGTTGTCCTGACGAGCTGTCCAAAGTGTACCCCGCCCTCGCCCAGAGTCGGCTGGGGTGGTTGCCAGCCTCCCTGCGACCCTAATTAGGATTAAGCGACTTAGAATGGATTAATGAATGAATGAATGAATGTATAACAAATCCTGTATAGGTAGGTTTTAAATATTATTTAGGAAAGAAAAATCACTGTTACTCCCAGTGGTGACTAATACAATTCTGTTTACTAAAAAAAGAACATTTTCCAATGGGGATTACATAAAACAAATCAAACAGGCTGTTGAAATAAGCTGTACTTTTTGTTCTGTAGCACAGTAAACAGACATGTCGACTTGGAAATGTCAGGAAAATATTCATTTGTCAAATACAGCTAAACAATACAGAATTAAACAGTAAGAACGTTCCTTCTAGCTTACGTGAAATGCGGCAACCTTTCTTCATACTTACTCCTGCTCTAAATATGCCCAAGAAGATTAAACTCAGAAAAAAAAGGAAAATCGTGTGAAAGCGTGTCCTTGTTGAGCTTCTTGAAGCTCTGATCTTATAGTTTCCTTTTTCCAGGTCCTCATAATTAAGTAGGTCATTTGAAGTCAGAAACTTTGCCTAAGGGCGTTGTAGTGGTATATACTGTATTACTCTCAGAGACAGTCATGAAATTGTATCACTCTATAGAAGTACACTTATACAAACAACAAAGGACAATATTTGCATAAAATACACAGTGAATAGAACACAACTGCATGTTCAGCTGTTTATTTAATGCCTGTGTTAAGTAGTTATAAAGAGAAGGGAAAATATAAATCAAGCTGTCTATTGAACTAAGCGGCTTAGGTGTTGTATCCACAATAAAGGACAAAGTGTTACCAAATCCAAAAAGAGGGAGCTAAACAACTTGCGGTGTTCAGAAGTGTGCTATGATGCAAGCGACTTGTCATCAGATCCATAGAAAAGTCCGGGTGACAGAGCCTCTTAACTTTTAGGATTGTCTGACAAAGTTGACTTCAAAGGAATGAACCTTTAGCCGTGTTTTGCTGCGGCATGAAAAAGCTAGGTTGGCTTGGGGAGGGGCAGCAGGGGCTGATGGGAGTCAAGGACGAAAGAATTGGTAGATGCTGGAGTGGAGAGGGGAGCCCTTTGATCTGTCTCAACAGCAAGAACTACAAAAAGATAAAAAGCATTGGGGAGAGGAGACGAGAAGATTGCAAGCAAGGCTCACTTGCTATTCCCCAAAGGATGGTGCCGGGAGATAAGAGCAGGCTGCTTTAAACATTCTGAGGGCTGCTTGGGGAGTTTTTCAGGCCTGTCACTGAAGCAATTTGCATTGAACCACATTCCTAAGTAGACAAGGGTCCAGCCACCACCGGTGCCTCTAATATTGTTAGTATAAAGAAATTACCTGAGGCTACTGGCTTATACCGAATAAGACAATTTATTTCAGTGACAGGTCAGTGAATTCCTTATAGGACCATTATTATGTGCATTACCCTGTAAGATAACCGACTCTACAATCCCTCGCTACTAGCACTGAGTACTGATGTGACTGACCTTGAAAGAGAGCTGCGTTCTGGATGATGAGGAGTTTGAGGTGGGCGCTGCTAGCCTGCAGATTTGATTCCAAGGTCTGTTTAGCGGTGAGGAGGTAACGCTCTTCCATTTTGCGAGAGCAGCAAGTGAGACCTTTCGACTGACACACCTGCAGGTCTGAGCCTGTTATAGACAGACAGAGATAGAGAAAATGGGGGTTGTATTTTATCAGTCAAAAAAAAAAAAAAAATAGATACTGCTAGACATTCACATATTACATCCAGACATCCAGAGCATTTCAAAGTCCTAGAGAATACTGCGTATTTGATACTATGTTAATGAGCAGTCTGAGTATGCCGGACAGTTTCTCCTGTTTTCTTTCTCCAAATGTTCCATCCCAAGTGTGGCATAAAGCAGAAACCACTGCGTCATCAGAATAAAAATATATTCTACTTTTAATGTGATTCATTAGGCTCACTGATACACAAACACTCAAATATATATTTATGCTCAATCCAATATGCAATTTCTAAAAACTAACACTAACAATGCACACCATTTGCATCAATCCACTAAGGTCTAATTGTAATCTAACTCATGCATAGCTGCTAGGCAGAGTGTCTCATGAGATCCGCAATAATGTATGGCGGGGGGGGGGGGGGGGGGGGTCA
>JAQMYF010000024.1:38202362-38219205 GCA_030014195.1 Neosilurus mollespiculum | reverse complement strand
CTCTCGCGCACACACTCTGTCTCTCTCTCTCTCTCTCTCTCTCTCTCTCTCACACACACACACACACACACACACCCCCTTGCTCTCAGGGCACAACAACATCCGCCAAAATTCCCTTTGCATAATTATTGCGGCTCCTGTTTAAATTTGATTCCCACATATTACAACATGAACCTAGTTTCCCCTGCATTTCTAAATGATAGCTCATCATAACTTACATAAACAAACCGTTATAATCATTTATAATCCCTGATTAGGCAAATCAATTATTAGAATGTCCTTTGAAACAAAAAACAATTTAAAATAATAAAACTCACAGAAAATTAGTGTCTATTTTTTTTAAAAATGTGTGACTCGGAGTTATTAGAAGTAATAATAATAATAATAATAATAATAAAAGTAATAATAATAATAATAATAATGACAGTAATAATAATAATAATGATAATAATAATGATAATAATAATAGTAATAATAATAATAATAATAATAGTAACAGTAATAATAATAATAATGATAATAATAATGATAATAATAATAATAGTAATAATAATAATAATAGTAATAATAATAATAATATCACACACAAAATACTTGATCCCAAATTTCTTGTAAGGCATCTAGTGCGCAGATGTCGGCAGTTCTCGATAGAGCACAAAAAGTTATGTCATGCATGTAATTGAAGAGCATCTTCTCTTTCTTTCTTTCTTTCTTTTTCTTTAGCTGGGGGTTGGGTAAGAAGAGAGAGAGAGAGAGAGAGAGAGAGAGAGAGAGGACACATACAGCAGCAAAAAGCTGTCCATTTAATCCCTATTTGAAGTCGAACACGACCAGTTCAGGCTAAATGATCAGCCCTGCAGTTCTTCTCCCATAAGAAAACAACATACAGTGTTAAAGCTGGCCAGGCTCCTAAAATGTATTGTTGGGAAAATACCCTTTAGGTTTAGGCGCCTTATCGAATAGCTTGAAGCTCACAGGAAGGCTGAAATGACCTCTGACCTGTGTAAACCCTACCCCCACAACTCTATAGAGCCATTGTCCTGTGCATCAAAGACAGAGTTTCCCTAAACATTCCTGGCTGGTTTTCCCTCCAACCACGAACCCGTCAACCTTTATTCACTTCGACTATTTCACTTAAATTATTTCCAGTGCTTAGTCTCTTTGTTAAAAGTGGCCTGTAAAATTACACCACACCTTCCTGCTATGCAATATAGTTTAGTCTGTAGGCCTACGTAGACTACCCCAGTTATGTTCTATAAACACTGCAGTAGTGTTACTGCAGACTACACTACAGAATACTGTAAATAGGTGGAAACAGTTAAATCTTGAATAATGTTACCCCACAAGGAGCTCAGTAAGCCTATCCTTTCATACTTTGAACAGAATTCTGTATCCTAACATAAATTTAGGATAGTAGCATATGTATAGGTTTCCTTAACCTCTATCCACACCCTCAGATTGGCACTCTTTTTGTTTGTTTATCTGTTTTGTTCTTGCGTGTGGATGTCTATAAGTGCATTAAATGATTTTGGTACAGACTGATGTAATTTGTGTTGTGATACGTTAAAAATCCTTTTTTTTTCTTTTAAATCACTAAAAAAGTTTCAAAATAAAACTGACAAAAAAAAGCGATAAAAAAAAAAAACAAAAACAAGAATTATTTGGTGAACAAAACTGATCCTAATTTCATTCACTGAATCACTGAATCCTATTATGGTCAAGCGAGAACTGGAGCCTATCTCACCCAACTCTGGGCTAAGGCAGGGTACACCCTGAACAGCTTACCAGACCATCGCAGGGCCAACACACACACACACACACACACACACACACACTCACACCGAGGGACAATTTGGAACAGCCAATTAGCCTAATATGCATGTCTTTGGACTGTGGGAGGAAACCAGAGTACCCAGAAGAAACCCACAGGGAGAGCATGCAAACTCCACACAGAATTATATTTGATGTATACTTTAATGCAAGTGTAATATTCTCATAACACTATTGGAAAAGTGTGGAAAAGTCTGAAAGTAAACTTAGATGTTATGAGTCTCTGCCTCAGTTCACATTGTTAAGTGTTCACTGTTTATATCATGAGATAATATTATATATATATATATAGTTATTTTCCGAACTGGGGGAAGGGGAGACGCAAATAACAGAAGACTTTTTTAGACTGACAGCTCCAAGGTGTCATTACTAAATCAGAGCACCAGGGGGCAGCATGAACTCAGCATGTCCAGCTCTGTCGAGGCGCCGCCCTGTTGCATTTCTAACATGCTGTGATTTATAAAGCATATAGTATACTGCATGTACCCTTATTCGTTTTATTTTTATAAGAAGGTAGTATTGTGCATAAAATCATCGCTCGTGCTTCCAGGAACAAACTTCATTTGATTATTAAAGAAAGGGGCAGGGTGAAGTTCGCAGCTTTAACACTAGATGGCGATATTTCACAAACGGAACTGGTTTGATAAGAGTTGCTTCTGTCTTCTTCCTAAATAATAGAACAATAAATGTAAAAATCTTATTTTAGAACAAAACTAGTTTGGTAATCACAGTTATATGTGTGTGTAGCAATTCTGATGTTCATTCATTCATTTTCTGAACCGCTTAATCCCAATTTGGGTCGTGGGGAGGCTGCTGCCCATCTCAGCCGACTCTGGGCGAGGGTGGAGTACACCCTGGACAGCTCGCCAGGCCATCGCAGGGCAGAAACACGCTGATGGCTATGCAGCCTACTCTTGATGAAAATCAGCAATGGTTCTTTTACATGCCTCTCACCATAGACAGGGAGAGACATGGGCGGCAGCAATTCTAACGTTCTAAAAAACATTTTATTGTATTTTATATATTTTGTTTTCATGAATGAATCTGGTGTTTGGTTTAAATAGTCTTTAATGATGGTACTGGAGTGGTTAGCACCCTCATCTCACAGCAGTAAGGTCCTGGGTTCGAGTCCAGGGCTTGGCTCGGGTGTTTCTCTGCGGACTTACTAGAGTGGGTTTCATCTGGGTACTCTGGTTTCCTCCCACAGTCCAATGATATGCACATTAGATTCCAAATTGTCCCTAGGTGTATGTGTGTTGGAAGTGTAATGGTCTGGTGAGCTATTCAGGCTGCACCCCACCTTCGCGCAGAGTTGAATGTGATAGGCTCCAGCCTCCTGCAACCCTAATAGGATTAGCGGTTCGACAAACGATGAGTGATGAGAGTCTTTGGTAACATGTTCGAAGAAAGTGACTGAGTGCACTGAAGGACCTTTTGAAGACTCCATACACTGGGTGGGAGGTTTCACTTTCCAAGACTTGCTAGAAAGCAAAGGCTACAGTGCTGAAGAACCACTAATCGATTTTACACCTTTAAATAGGCCATTACACAGGTCTAAGTCTAGGAAGCAGATCTACCTAAGTGTATTAACAAGTGTACAACAGGAACAGATTATGAAGAGGAAGAATGTGCAGAAATAGCAATCCAGTGGACAGACACAGTCCTTAAGCTGATGAAACATTTGTGTGAAATACTGACTACGGACTGCAATCAGAGGTGCATTTGAAACAAGAAGGACATCTCAACAATCCCGGCAGCCCTGAGTGAAATAGAGACAGAAGGAGGCTGAAGGTGCAGCTCAAAACATCTGAGGAACAACAGAAGAACAAGTTAAAGGAGAAGAATGAGCTGCAGGAACTGTTAGAGGAACATGAGGAGCAACTGAAGAGCTCAAGAAAAGAGGCAATATGTCAGACCATGGTGAAGACAATGAAGATGGAAGTTCTCAAACTGGATGTTCAGTTAGAGCAGCTTGTAAAGCAAAGCCAAGAAAGTGCCATAGGAAAAGCCAGTGCAGAAAATCGGCAGATAAGGAAGGACTGCTCAGATTTAGCCCAAGAGTTGAGAAGGAGAAACAGAAGATTGAGCGTAAAAGAAAGTGGAGGCAGCCAGGATGGAGTACGATGCTTCTGTGGTGCGAATACAGATGGAGCTGGATGAGATTCGAGTCCAACTCAGAGCTAAGAAAAAGCAGCTCTGAGGTCTGGAGCACCTCCACCGCCACTATGGAAATCAGTGACTTGGTTCAAGTTCAAAGTTGTTTCTGTGATTTTAACTGCAACATCTGAGGAGCAATAAAAAAAATTACACACATGTAGATATTAACATACTCTATTATTTAAGCATCAGGGTATTGAATACGAACCCAAGAAAGCATCGTGCTCTTTAAAGAATGCATATATTCTGTCACAATGTAACACGAAGGCTTTAGGAATCCATGCTAGCCTGTACTGATTCTGGAAGGGGAACATCATTTTCCAAATTGGGCTTCACATGGACAAGTCCCAGCAAGCATGGAGCTTTCCAAATAGGCCTTTGGGGTGGGGTATTTGTACACTTTGCTCCCCCTGATGGTGGGCATGCAGAAATCACACAGTAGAAGTACTACTTCTGAAAATAAGCTTTGCTGGATTATCCTTCCTAAAGATACAATGCTACAAATGTAGCACTATAATATAAGTCAAGTGCTAGTCATGGCATTTGCCTATAATAGCTTTGAATACTGATTTATTCATAGTTAGGCTGCAGAAGAAAATTGAGGAGAATCAGGCAGAATTTTCAGCTTCAGAGCACATGCCAGCATTTTAACTCCATAAAGAAAGACTGCAGTGACCTTGACCTCCAAAATCTAATCAGTTCATTCTTGAGTCAGAGGGAACTTTAATGGAAAGTTGCAGAAAATCCCTCGAAGCATTCTTGAAATATTTACAAAAAATGGCAACCATGAGACTGCAGTGACCTTGAAAAAACAAAACCTGAAAATCTACCTAAAATCTAAAGCTCATCCATTGGATCAGTGAACATTTGTGCAAAGTTTGAAAAAAATCCCTCAGAGTTCTTGAGATGTCCTGTTCATAAGAATGGCCCAGACATACAACCTGAAAAAATAATGCTTTCAGCCCTGGGTATTGCTGGTGCAGAAGTATAATACCCAGGTACTTGGTGAAGGACAAGAAAATCCAGTGTTCATTTTAATCCACATCTCTGCAAACAGATCATGTTTCCCCTAACAAACATCTAGGGCAGAGGTCTTCAACCCTGTTCCTGGAGAGCTATCTTCCTGCAGGTTTTATATTCAGCCAAAATCTAACACACCTCTTTTAACTGATTAAGAACTTAAGGCAAGTCAGGTGGGTATGATTAGGGTTGGAGCTTCAGGAGGTCATCAGGAAAACAGCTCTCCAGGAACAGGATTGGAGACCCCTGACCTGGAGGATTTGAACCAAGTAGGGAAAGTCCAAATTGTAGAATGTGGTCCTATTAGACTGGCAGCAAAAGGCACCAGGGCAATCTGCACATATAACCACTTCAGGCCACCTCCACTATCATGAATGAATAATTTTGTCTGTAGTGGATCAGAGTTTCAGCTATGCTGCTAATGTATTTTCAGAAAGAAGTGCAAGCAGTATATAGACATATACAACCTGACAAGAGCTCTGGGTTTCTCTTGATACCGACTTAAGTCAGTTACTTAGTCCCTCTTTTTTTAATTATTAATGAGCCATACACAGTTGTTAATTTTATTTCCAATACATTGGCAAACTTATTTCTTAAAATAAACCTTTTTATGTACATATATAATCCTAATAGTGGAACAAACAACTGAAAATGTACAGGAAACAGAGTAGAGTAAAAGGAATATATTTAAGACTAGTTCTCAAGCCAGAAACCCCAAACACTAATAATTTAGCAAGCAGTGAACATTGTCAACCGTGTTCTTGAAGATACGTATTAGTTATTGAAACTGAATGACAAAGGCTGGCATGTGGATCCTCTCTAAAACTCCAGCACTCTTAATATATACAATTTAGCTGAACAGTTGTTTTTTGACCCAGCATTCCTGTATTTAAACTTTATGTAGGTTTAAATTTTATAGGATAAAATAATAAAGCTTGTGCTCACTTATGGAAATATTTATCTTGGTATGATCGAGGCTTACAGTCACTATCAATTACAGAAAAGATAAAGGAAAAATGTTTTGCATATATTGATAATATTAAACCCTGCACTCTACTTGCAGTTTATATATGCTGGTCTTGGCACCATTGTGTGGTATACAAAGGGACTTCGTTTACTCTAGAAACTCACAGAACTTAAACATTAACACATACACTGAGAAAAAGATCAGCACACTCAGGTTCGAGTACCATACCAGCATGTATCACAGTTAAAGTTTTCCCTTGTAGATCCTATTTAGCAAAAGAAGGACAAAATGTGTTACAAGACTTTACATTTTCTTGCATAATTGACATTAATGCCATGTTGTTGTTTTTTTACATAAAACTGGTTAAAGGGAAGAAAGGACACTTAAGTACACAACATGTAAGCAACTCAAATCCTATGACTCATAGGCTATGAGGTATATAAGAAAGGAATTTGTGCAAACAGTACATTGACTACAATGTTGAGCTTTGGGTAAACCCACTAATTCAGGTTTTTCAGTAGAATCTTATTTTGCATTTCCATTCAAAAAGGCCTTCCAACAACCAAGATGGACAGAAAAGTGCAAAACAGTTTGAATCTAAAAAATACAATCTTAAGCTACAACACATTACCACAGTTTTGACTTATTCAAGGCTGACAGTACAAAGGATGCTATGAAAATGGTGTTAAATGTGGGTTGTGTGTGTGTGTATGTATGTATACATATACATGTATGTATGTATGTATGTATATATATATATATATACACACACACATACACACACACATATACACACACACACACGTATATATGAATTGAAGGCATCTGGGAAAGGCTTCAGTGGTCTCTAGGTTCATGTGCGTAGGCTGAAATTCGTAACAGCCCATAAAAAACAAACCTGGGTCTGTAATCATCATTCTTACGATTTTTACAGTGTATGTGAAAAGGTTAAATGTTCCACATGTTATGCGTACATCAGTGAAATATCCCAACAAAGACTTAAGTTTCACAGATCATTGTAACAATACCCACTTTTAAAATCTCTACCTTAAACATCCTCACATCCAGTTAAAATAATGTGCTGACCAAACTAAAATAGGAGTACTAGTATAAAGGCAAGAGTATTTTTTTAAAATAGCAACCTATCAATGCTCCTTAAATAAGGTAATCATTCAGAAAGCGAGTAAGAGTCAGAAATGAGACTGTAAACCTATAAAGTTGACCAGTTGGGAATTATAGGAAGATTTGCTAGAAATTCCCTTTAAGAAAACATTTCCAAATAGCTTTTTGGGGGGAAATGGAAAACCCGATTTAGTTATAATGATAAGGCTGGTATAAAAGGTGTGACTTCCTTTCTATTTTCATGACATGTGTGATATATACACCACCTTTGCTTCAAATGCTTTAACATTTGTCTTTAATGCACCCCTGAAACAACTTTAAGAGCCTAACTAAGACTTGAAATGTAGTAGAAACGGCTGTGTAAATTGACTTTCCTCCTGAAGCACTTCCCGTCTTGGTTCATTAAAAGAGAAAGAAAAAACATTATAGGTGTCCTGGAAAGGCTTTGAGTAATTATTTAAACTGCTTTTATATCATAGAATTTATAAAAATCCCTTCACAGTTAGGAGCTACTCCTGGAGAGACTGATGTCAGAAAATCAGAAGGCTCAAAACAATCCATCTACTAATGTTTCACACACAAGAGGAAAAAGGCTTTGAATTATAAACCGAATGCTCGGGTCCCTCCTGCTTCTCGCACAGCAATTCACACTTGGTCCTAAGTAAAAGAGAAAATATGCACATTTTAACTACAACATTTTAGAGGTCAGGTGCAAAGAAACAGAATCTGAGAGAAGGCTGTTTGTCATTCTTTCTTTGTTATTTCCTCAACTGTAAAACCTGTCCCCATCCCAGTGGGACCATTATTCCTGGGATTTTTGTCCTTTATGCTTCGTCCGGTGGTGTGGACCTCTTGAGATCTCGTATCTGCTTGATGAGATAGTTCTTTTCATCGCAGAACTGCTCGTCCTCGGAACGGTCTGTTTGAAATTGGCTCAGGAATTCCACCAGTTTAGATTGGTTCTTCAACAGGATGTCCAGAACAGGTTGTGTTTTGTTTGGGTTTGCCACAAAAACCTGAGAGACACAGTAGACAAAAATCTCACACTCAATCCACCAAAATGAGGAACTCTTAATACAACCCCTAAAGCCAGTTCCTCTTAGAGGAATCCATGTCGCCATCCTTAAATAGTACTGGTACTGATCATCATAACATCATAACATCATAACATATACTGAGCAGCATAATTTGTGCATGTGTAATATGTTTAAGTGTTATAGGAGCTCATTTTAACATAAATGATCATAAAAAAACACAAAACTGGGTGGTTTTATCCTGTGGATTACTAGCGGAGGTTGAACTGCAGGAGTTACCAGTCATTTCCTCAGAAGTGACGTCAACTCCTTGGGTGGGACTCTCCATGCAAGTAAACGGTCAGATTGATTCAGTGAGTGACATTTTAGGTGATAAAAAACGTTTTTAAGAACTAACTATAAAGAGTAATTTCGAGGAAATGAGTGCAAATGGTTACCTGTTCGAACCAGAGAGGGAGGAGTCTTGTGGAGACAATGTGACTTCACATTCTAGTGACTCTGAGGACGAGAATTCTGCCGGAGATGTGCGTGACGGTAAATTCAAAATGGCTTATACATTCAACGTTTTGCCAACTCAACCTTCCTGTCGTCAGTTGATTTATAAACACAAGTAAAGTTTTCCGCGATCTCTGCGCTTGCTGTTTGTGCTGCTCAGCACTGGGCGATAAAAAGTTCTTGTCACTACCAGGCTGAAACAGCCAATCAGAAAGGCAGTATGTCTCTGAGCATGCCTAGAGTCGTAGCACTCACATGCACTTTGAAATCGGGCAAGGGCTGATGCTGCCAGAAGGAACCGCTGATGTTATACGTGATCGTTTTTAAATAGTTAGTAACACTAATTCACCACAGGTACCCTTTAAGGGATTTGTAAGATTGTGTCCATGGAGACCAGTGACCTCAACACAAATACAGACTTTATAAGATATTGCTGATACCGTCTTCCCCTTGGGCTGCAAGGACCACTCAAGCGGGGTAACTAATGTTGATGTCCCCTCACAATTTGAAAGTGCACATTAATGACTGAGGGGAGGATGGGACACAGCTGTTCCTTTCACAAAGTCATTGAAAGAGGAAAGTACAGAAAGGGAAAACTGCTACTTTCAGTAAACAGGCAACTATGACATCAAACCACAAACAAATCAAAAGGGGACTTTTGTACCCGGGTCTATTTTTGCACACACATTCTTTCTCAATACTACAGACAGACATTTAGAGGTCAGATATTATACCCATTTTCAGACCTTTATTTTTCATTTTGCACACCAAATCCAGGTGTACAACAAGATTAGACTAAATCAAACCAGTCCATAAAGTCTTCTCCATTACATCCCGAAAACTTTCAGTAGGGTTAAGGTCAGGACTCTGGGGTGCCAATACATATGTGAAAATGATTCCTCATGCTCCCTGAACCACTCCTTCACTATCTGAGCCCCCACTTTATATCCGTGCCATCAGGGAAGAAAAAGTCCATTGATGTGATAACCTGCTCATTCAGTACATTCAGCTCATCAGCTGACTTCATTTTATTGCCACATTAATGTTGCTGAGCCTCGACCTGACCAACTGGAGCAACAATGCCATTGAGATTGCACACTGTAATCAAGCCAAAATGCTCTCTTTTTTTTGGCCAGGGGGTGTATACATAAAAAAAGCTAATGTTGAAAGCTGCCATGAAATCTACATGCTGTTAACATACAGTTCACTGTTTGCTTGAGGCTGTTTGGGATGTATTCTAATTTAAAGATTTTATGCAGCATGCAAGAACAGATGAGTCACACTGCATAAGTCAGTCATGATATTGCCTAGCTCCAAAAAGGACGAAGCCATAAAACTGCTCCCAAATCATCAGTGTTGTACAGTAGAAACATACCAGCCAGAGACGGAATATTCAGTGATGTAAAAGAAATGTACCTTAAAAACATGAAAAGCTTCAAACTGTATGTTGCGGCTGTTGTCTCTCAACATGTTCATCATCAGTTTCAGGTTCTCAGCTCGACTGATGTATTTAGTCATGACTGTAAAGTTGTGCCTGTCCAGCAAGAGTTCTCCCAAGAGCTGTGGAACACAAAATAGAAAGTGTCTTCAATGAGGCAATCTCAAGTGTTCAACCATGTAATCACAATGCTAGTGTGTTCAGTATGAAATGTTAACGTTGGGTAACAATAGTCAATTGTGGCCATCTTTGTTTCAATCATAGAATTGTTGGAATGTGAACAACAACCAGAAACACTACAAGTTTTAATGGACCTTTCCCTAGACAGCACTAAGCTCCGCCCCACCGATTACTCACACACACTCAGTGACTCTCTCTTGCACATTCCTGAAAATAGCGATGTATGTTTCTTGCCAAATGCATCTACTTTATCCAAGAGAATTTTACAGAGGGGCTTCGATTATTTTACTCGAGGGTACGTTCACGAAGTCAAAATGATGGAGGAAGCAAAGAACAGCATAAGAGTCACAGCAAAGTGCTTGTATTCAATGGCAAATAAAAAAATGCTTCACAAAGTGAGTGACATGCAGCAGGACAGATTGATAGAATCTTACTGCATGTGTAAAGCAGGGTGAGTAGTGTGCTTTTTACTATTTATTTGTGCAGATTTAAGGTACTGTTTACATTGCAATAGTTACAGCTTTTACTCAAAATGTTGTACTAAATAAACAAACATGGCCACTCACCAAGCAATACAGCTGGTTAGTTGATGAGCTATGTTTAATTCATCCTTCATAAATTTACGTGTTTATGAAAAATGAGAAGCACATACACACATTTTTTACCTGCTTACTTTGTAAACAACAGCAATAAACAAGGTTGTTTTATTAATTCAGCTGTGTGGGGGGTTCCACTAATATAGTCATGGCCAATTCTCATCTGTCAAGTATTGGCTCCCCATCACATGACCACCACCAACTAGGGAGGGGCTTAAGCAAGCACGTGCCCCCTCCGTGGCATGTGACGCTGCCATGTGCATGCATACATGGGGCAGCCTGACACACTTGGAGGCAAAGCACTACCCGTACCTGTGCGCACACGAACTCCTGTGAGAGCTCGGCCCGGCTGTAGCACTTGATATGGAAAGATTGGGCCGCACAGGAGTCTGAACATTATGTTTTGATTGTGCAAAATTCTACATGTGATTGACAGCAGGGAAAGGATCACGCTGACAGAGCAATAAGACATTCCTTTACACAGCAAAACTGCTCAAATATGTGGACATGCCAGTCAGGAGAAGGCACATGCATGCAACCTGAGATTACAACATAGCTATGTGTTATGAAACAGGAGAATGTTTGTGATGTCATGGTTAACATAGGACTTTCAACTTATTTATTATAAGCAGGAGGAACACTAAAAGTAGCAGGAACCTCTGTCCTCATGATGTCATCAATATTGTCGACCAACATAAAAAAGTGACAGATTAGAATGCTAAATTGAGGATGAATCATGAGACACTGACAAACACACAAAACTGCACTGGCTGTGTGTGGGAACTGTATGTATTGTACTGATCCTGCCCTTAAAATGTAAATAAAATAAATCCAAGTGCTTTCTGTTTCAGGTACTCTCTTATGCTTTTTTTTTCCTCTGTATATTTTACGTGTAACCTCCATTTGAGGTCTCAAGTCCAGTGGGTCCAGTTGAATTAGTTGGTATTCCATGAAGCACAAGTAACAGACATCACATCTAGATAGTCCTATTCTGACTCACTGGGAATGTGCAGGATACCGGCTACAACGTGGACTTGTGTTTGAGATTGTGGTACGCGTGGAGCTACTGGGAAAAACCTGCACCTTCCCCGACGATGTGTTCATTCCATGTGAAAGTAGATGACAAAGAGGACTCGAGAAGATGGAAATCGGCTTAATTTGAAAACCCTGTTAACACACAACAGCAAATATTTGCAAAGTGCCCTCACCTTTAGAGACTGTCTTTTGGTGACATAATTATCAGAATGCAGCAGCTTTTCGTACTCTGTAAATACCTGCAAATTCAGAACATTTTAATTTTAACAGATGCAGTTATATTTCTGTGAAGCTTTAAAAAAAACTCAGAAATCTAGGTAAGGTAATGCTTACTCGGTCATAATTTGTCTCCAAAAAATCTGCACACATGATTTTGTGTCTTGTTAGAAGATCCTAAATTTAATTAAAAAAAAAAAAAAAACAACAAAAACAATTAATGCAAGAAATGTCAGTCCAAGTGTTTGCATTTTTTTTGTTTGCTTTCTTATACTGATGTCTGGTAAAGTGGTAAACTGTAGCAAAGATCTCACCTTGAACGAAGCAAAGGCATCTGAGGCAATGTCAAAAGTAGAAAGTTCCACAAAGTGGAAGAAACAATAGAAGTCCTCAGAGAAGAGAACAGTGCGGGCCAAGGGCTCATGACGGAGACACTCCCTCAACATCATGCCGCAGTTCAAGGCCACTTCTGGAGTCTCATAGCTGCAATTATCAGACAATAAACAGTGTCCACTGTAGAATAACTAACTTAAAAACAGCTTACTTAAAAGGGGGTGTCCACACAGGAAGAAATGAGTGAGAAACAACCCTGCAAATTCAATGAAAGCCAGCAAAATGAGCAATGAGAGGTGAAATGTTCTTCCATGATTTGAAATGGCTAATCTCCAGATTAAAAATCATTATTCTGAGTGAATAACGATTTAATCAAAACAGATGCTGAGCTTTTCACCGTCAACTGGAGCAGGTATAACACCACACATGCTCATCACGCTGTAAACACGACACGCCAGCAAGCGAACATTCAGAGCTGCAACTTAGACATGTAAAAGTTTCTGTTGTTTTCTGATTAAAAAAAAAAAAAGAAAGAAGGAAATCAATAAATAAATAATGACTCAAGCCAAAATATTTGTCCTCGATAAATTTGGAAATAGCTCTTATTGATAAATTACTCAAGCTTTGGCTCGATTGTTCCAACACTCAGTAAATTTTTATGGCGCACAATTTAACTTTAACACATTACATTAGTTTTTTGGAATGAGTAAGATGAACAGACCAGAAGAGAGGCTGTTAGCTACAGCACTGGCTCCACTGGAAGCAAAGAGCTCACCTGACCCGCCTCAGACTCACTGTTAAAATATGTAAATATAAACTATACAACCTTATTTTTCTTTGCTCTTCTTAGCTTCCACTTAGCATATAGGTAAATTCTTAAACTAAGACATCTGCTCACGCATGCTTTTAAGTTCCCCCTCATCCATCATAATTTAAAAAGAAATCAATAAAAATCTAATTTTAGGGTCCCTTCTCTCATGTTCCTGTGTTGTGTATATGCTAAACCAATTGTGCACCTCAGGCTCAACATTTCATCTCGGGGACTATTCAGTGATATCCACCTAATCTTCCATGCAAATTATAATAATACAGAGTGAACCAATAAAACCTCCCACATTTCCAAATGTGAATATATAAAAAAAAACATTAAAGATAATCAAATTATTCGTTTTTTTCGATCCCCCTGTAGTAGCAGACTATACTGTTTAATATTAAAATAATCAAGTATAATTATGTATAGTCTAGTAGACCAACTAAAATGAGCACACACAGAGAGAAGCCATAACTGTGTACATACTATAAGCCACGTATGCACCAAACATCTTTAAAAACTTAAAAAATCACATACAATTTCTATTGGTCATGGCAGCCAGTGCTGTGTTTATTCGGTGCATATAGTCGAGTTGTTACAACACTAATGCAATTTGCAATTATTTTCGATGCATTTTGTAAGGTATGTATGCTTGTATTTCCAACACGTTTTGTAAATCAACAATGGCATGTTTGAATTTTCATGTTATAAGCGTGATAGGAGGGAGTGCGTGCACACATCAGTATGAAAAATTTACCACAGGGGTCCAGTCGCTCCTGCTAAAAGGACCATTTTATAAAATGCCAATATAGAACAAGCATAGCAAGTTTGAAAGCCAAAGCTTCAGAGAGCGGCAAGTAAATGTCCGGAAACTTAATATACAGTTTTGCCTCTGTGACCTTGAAAAGATCAAGATTACTCACACACAAACTCATCCTAGCACTCAAAGTAGTGAACAAGCATAGCAAGTTTGAAAGCCCCAGCTTCAGCGCGCAGGAAGTAAATGTCTGGAAACCTATATGGTTTTGTCTCTGTGACCTGAAACCTAATATACAGTTTTGCCTCGGTGACCTTGAAAAGTAGGCCAAGGCCACTTACACACAAACTCATCCTCGCACTCATAGTAGTGACCCAGCATACCAAGTTCGAAAGGACCAGCTTGAGCATGTGGCAAGTAAATGTCCAGAAACTAAAGTGTGACAAACGGACGTACCCCATTGAATATAGATATATAGATGTATAGATGTATTTTAAATGACAAAGACAATCTAACTGATAATGCTGCATGTTTTTTTATTACTCACTGATGAGCAATGTCAATTCCCATATACTATGCAACACCCTCTTATTAAAAATCAACTTCAATTTCTGTAGGCAGCCACTAACTTAATTTGAGGTGACACTAATTTAAAATCCTATCACAGCAGGATATTCCCGGAGTATAATAATGCACTGAAGGTGAGGTGGATATCGCCTAATAGTTAAGGGGACTATTCAAATCAAATGACATTCACTGAGCATGAAGTGAATAACTGTTTTATATACAACATGGGAACATAAAATGCAATCTACATTAAGATTATGGTTTATAATTACATCGGCAATTTTAACCATCACAGAGGCAGCTCTGGTGAGCTTCTAACGCTCTGAGCAGAGTTAAGCACTGTGCAGCTAACAACATGGGTTTTTTTTTTTTTTAACCCATTCAGACTTTTAGTACATGCAACCTGGCACAAAGAAAACCACATTTTATATATTGTGTATGTATTACATACAATGTATTATATACATTTTACAGCTAATTTTTACATATTCTAACCATGACAGCGGCAAATCAGCTCTGCGCACTAAAGCTAAGCAGTGTGTAGCTAAAGGCATCATTTATAGCCCACTAATGTTTTAGCATATACTACGTAGACACGCAAGAAAAACACAAACTAAAACATGATGTGTGGTTTTTTTCCATTTTAAAGTTTATTAATGATGCCACCTGCTCCAAGTGACTATGAAAAACCGTGAAGGTCCATCGTATTGGCTCAACAATTTTCCACTTGGGACAATATCTTTTCAATTCGGTGGACCAGTCAGATCATGGCATTCCAGTGTATTTAAATGTTTCAAAGCTATTGATCCACACTTACAGTAATGCTAACAGAGAGGCGAGTATTTGTTCATTATAATATATGTTTGCCAGAATGTGTAAAGTAGAGAATGAGCGATTTACTGAACATGTAAATCATATGTAAAGATAATAAAATTAATATTAAATGTATTGATTATCAATTTCGCAATAAAAAGCTGTTCAGCGCTTGTAGTTTCAAGAACAGAACTGCTAAAAGTAGACTCTGTAGCTATAACATAATTGAACACAACACATCAGTAATGGCAACTGGATGTGGCATCACAATCAATGCTTTTTTTTGGGGTAAAGTGCTGATCATGATTGTATCCTGGGGGCTGGAAAACTCACCCTTTCAGCAGCATGAAGAGGATCTGAGAGTGAGAGGAAATGTACTCGACTGTGG
Source organism: Neosilurus mollespiculum (assembly GCA_030014195.1). Classification (NCBI taxonomy): domain Eukaryota; kingdom Metazoa; phylum Chordata; class Actinopteri; order Siluriformes; family Plotosidae; genus Neosilurus; species Neosilurus mollespiculum. Next base: position 38,203,446 of record JAQMYF010000024.1, on the reverse strand, counting down.
GTGTGCGCGTGCCAATCTGACGCCGCACGATGTTGCTGAACAGATAAACCACATCCTTCTTTCCCTTTCAGGAGCAAAATAAGGTCCAATTGAGTACAAATACCAAATAAGTCTAAACTATATGAATGAGAAATATTAATCAGTAAATGAGAGCCGCATAAATTCAGGTGAGCACAAATTAACGAAAAATCAAGTTCAACAGATTTAACTGGACACCCAAGTCTGAAATTATAATCTGGAATCCCTCATGGTAATAAGACTGATGAGAATAGTGGCTAGATTTTAAATCCTATAAGTTATATCTAAATGAGAAAAAAGTCATCTAACTGCTCTCTCCAAATTAAACCATACTGAATGTACAGAATTTGGCAAAAAAACAAAAACAAAAAAAAAACCAAAAACAAATCTGAACTGAAAAGTCACCTCAAAGTCAATCCTCTGCAGGTTCGCTATGAGGGAAATGAAAAGGTTAGTATTGTACAGCTCCTGTGCCAGTTGCGCCACTGCCTCTGTTTGAGGCTCCTTGTCTCCAGTACCACACAACACATCTTTCAACGAGGCTAGATTCTTTGAAACTTCCTCAGCAACCTGTTGGAAAAATCAGTCATCTTACCATCCACATCATTATTACCTCTGCATTTACTGCTGTAACATTTCAAGCAGATGAACTCACTTCATTTTTACTGAATATTATTAAAGCTCACAGTATACACACAGCTGCTGGACACAAAGCCTACAAAGAATGATTTATTTAGCATGAGTGCATTTGCTTACCTTTTCACTCTTCTTGTTGTCAGAGGTTTCCAGCTTCTCTAAGCATGCCACATTCTCCTTGAGATTCTTCACAATCTCTGCTGGACTCTTCTGAGACTTCCCAAAAGGGAATGGCATGTTGTTTGGATGATGGGCTTCGATTTGAATGAAGCAAGAAACCTTTCACCTTACAAAGAAAAAAAAAAAAAAAAAAATCTATTTTGAAAATACAGATATTACAGGTTTATTTGAGATGACAGTTAAATCTGATCAAGGTTTATCTTCAATATTTCACTCTCTCTCTCTCTCTCTCTCTCTCTCTATATATATA
>JAQMYF010000024.1:38136463-38162952 GCA_030014195.1 Neosilurus mollespiculum | reverse complement strand
TTCAGCCTAGTCTTAAAAACAGAGACTGTGTCTGAGTCCCGAACATTAACTGGAAGTTTATTCCATAATTGTGGGGCGTTGTGAGAGAAAGCTCTGCCCCCAGCAGTAGTCCTCAGTATTCGAGGAGTCACTAAGCAGCCTGCACCTCTTAAAAAAAGTATTGGTGCTACACTGCTATATAAAAAAGTACGGTTCTGGTTTAGTGTTGTCACGGATTACTATGCTATGTGAAAAAGCAGGCACGCACAAAATAAAGGACGGATTTGAACTGTGTTGTAATGAGAAATCCAGGAATTGTAATATTTTGATATAGTGAGAAGGATTTGGTGGTGTGAAGCTGTGAAGTGCAGTAAGCTGGTCAGTCTGAAGAAGGAGCTGAGAGGAGAGGAGAGGAGAGGAGAGGGTGTGGGCTGCAGGAGAGGTAAGGCCTTAAATCCCAGGGTGGATGGTGTCTTTTGTAGTGCTGTGTTTCTCTTGTTCTTACACACACAGGCCGAGCAATCATAATGTGTTCAGAAATCAACAATAACAAAACATACTGGTGTGGTGTGTTGTTTTTGTTTTGTTTTTTTCACCTCATGTAGCTTAGCAGCTGTTTTGTTGTGGTTACTGTTTGGCCTGCAAGGCTGATATTCTGCGAATAATGTGTCTTCCTAATGGCTCACGAGAATATAACTGCATTTTTAGTATCATTCGGTGCTTCGGTGTGAATGTTTACACAAACTTTCCACATTATATGTTTGTAGAATCGTTTGAAAGGCAACTTTACCCACAAAGACCCAAATGCACACGCATGCGTTTCCCTGGGCCGAAAGTTAAGGCGGTACAATATGACGTAGAACCTAACGCTTTCAGGAAGTTGGGATTTTATTGGCCCGTCGCTTGCAGGATTCCCTTTCAAAAACGCACGCGTGTGGCCTCTTGGTAGCTTCATTGGCTGTTGGGTCTGTCGGTCACCTGGCGAAAACAGGAGGGGCGGGACAGCTTGGTTGAATCTTGATTTTCTCGGCGGCGTCCAAACGGATAAGCACAACTTTGAAATTGGATATTGAAGTGATCGGTGTGTTCGCGTTATCTGATCGCTCAGACCCGTGTTCCGACAGGAAGGGTGATAGATAGATAGAAGGCGAAGGAAATAAGTTGCTGGTTAGCTAAATAATCCATCAGTTGGTGGTTAGCATCGCATGCTAGCGCATCAGCGGCATATCTGTGCAGGCTAAACAGCAAAGGAGGCTAGTTTCCCTTCCAGAGGATGGTACACTGAACCTTATGGTGCTTTCCTGGTAATATAACAGTTTCCGAGTAATACCGACTCCTGTTTGGGGTTCGGTGTTCCGTCGTGGGTGTTTTATACCGCGTCGGAAGGATTGAGGGGTTTGGAGTTTGGCTTTGCCAGTGTCTGACGGAGGAGCATCAGGCTAAGCTAACCAGCCAGATATCAATAAACCGTGCACGGCATGTTTACAAGCTGGTGAGATCTCGTGTTAATCCCGGGTCGAGGTTTAAACTAGAGATGGACGCGTACTTCAGTCGACAGGTTGGTAATCTCGGGTTAGTCTCGTGCATGTAGTTCGCAGCCGCTCGTGGGTTGTAGACGTTCTCGAACGTTCAGGTTTCGTTAGCCTCCGCTAGCTAGCCGCCTAAAATCTGCGAGATGCGCAAGTAAACGCGTTGAGTTCGGCTTGCTCTGGCTGCTGTAAGACCTCCAGCGATGTAGCTTTACAGCAGAGAAGCCACGCGGTACTGGACGAATTCGGACTTCAGTAAACTCCATGAACAACCAAGCAATGATGGCGCAGGAGAAGATGGAGCTGGACCTGGACATGCCGTCGGTTCTGCTGCAGGGAGACGGACACTTGAGGCGGTCCAACAGCGAGCCCATGATTAACGGCTTAAGGTTGTTTCACCGTCTGACCTCCATGACTCCCCTTTTTTTTTTTTTTTTTTTTTTTTTTTTTTTTTTTTTAATTAAACCCCGATCTCCAGTGTTAGTCTTATTGTTCCTCATTCCCTAAAATAATCCCAGGCTACAGTGAGTCGCGTGGCTGTTATTTAACCTCACTGGAGTGTGGATTCACAAAACAAAACCAAAAAACACCTTCACTGAGGCAACAGGTCCATTAGTCTTCAAGCACAGACTGTGTTCATAGTACACAGCTTGTACAGTGTCCATGCATAGAGATGATGCACTTGCTTTTCTCTGGTTAAGTCTTCTGTTTTCTTCAATAACCTTTTAATCTTTTTTTTTTTTTGTTTTGTTTTTTTTTTTAGTGATAACTCACAGGATTTCCAAAGAGAGATTCTCCGGAGCAGAAGAAACAGCACAACTCTTGTAAATCGTCCTAACATGGTGTGTGACGTGCCTGATGCTGGTCTATTTTGCATCCCTGTTAATCACTATGCCTGTATTGAAGATTTTCTGTGCTTATTATTCTTTATACAACACCCAGGTTCCCTCTTCCCCGGTGCGCATCCCTAGCACCAGGCTCGAAAGAATCAAACAGGTAAACCAGGTCTCTGTCGATTGTGTGTGTGGGGGGGGTCGAATATGTGTTATTTGTAGTTTATGGTTTGAAAATTTGAACCCGATGATCCCAGCCTAAATATATTAGTGTTTAATAGTAATCTGAATGTCAGTGGGGTGTTTAAACACAATCCAGCAGTGAAAATTAAAGCAAACATTTATTATACAGGTTTTTATTTTTGCTTTTGTTGAACATGATATCCTTGTGAATATATAATGTGGGTAAAGGAAACAAACCAAAAACCTAGATAGATAGCTACTGTAGATGGGTCGTTCTCATAGAAATGCATATTTTATGTCCTAATCTTTATATAGCCGATTGTTTTTTCCACCCAAATGTGTATTAAAAAAAAAAAAAAAAAAAAAGCAACGCCTATCTTAACTGTAGTTATGTTCACAAATGCTGAATTAATAATGTGCTGTGTCCCCAACACCGTTGTCACTGCATTAGCATCAGTTCCCCAGTTATTATACTGGATTTGCCCAGGTTTGTTCTGATTATAAAAATACCTTCATGTGTTTACAATTTAAGCTTTATATGTACAAAGACAGAAAATTAACCCATTTTGGCGTTTCAACCATATGAAGTTATGTCCCTAAGAACTTTGTCAACTCTGTTAAAATCCTGTATTAATATTGCTGTAATTTATGATTCAATAAAGCTAGAGCTTCAAATCTTTCCGGAAATGTACGCTGTACCATAGTGTTTTTTTGTAGATATTTTGCAAGTGTTTCTGCGAAAATGATTCCTGGGGAAGGTGCATTTTAAATGCACCTTCCCCAGGAATTAGAAATGATACACTTTCATGAGAATTACCCATATGATGGTGTAGCAGCGTGCAGCAACCGCTTGACCAAAAAAATCGATAGAAAATAGAAAAGAATAGCCGTGTTGTGTTTGCAGGCCATCATGGTAAGGGTATCAACAGAGATGGCAAGCGTGTTCATATGCACTTGCTTTTGAAGGGAATCAGAGTTTGATGGAGTATTCATTAAATTAATTTATTTTGGCCGAATACAGTATTTTCCAGAAGAATCCGCCCCAGCTTGGTGTGTTTTCACTTGTGTTGGTCTTGCGTCTGTTTAGAATAACAAGACTAAGAGCAATTTTGCCTTACGTTGCCTGTGCTGACTGCCGCCATTTTTATCACAGTTCTGCACTGCGCTCTCGCCTAAAGATGACGATGTTCACTGATATCACGCCCAGTGCTATGAACAGTAGTAAGCAAATAGCTTTAGAATGCCGTCGTTGCTGATTCCATTTTATTTTCATGCGATCACCCTGTATTTCATATTTATTTAATGTGCCTGGTAAGCGAATGGGCTCCTTTAAGGGTGGTCCAGGAGTGGAGTTCATGAACGTAATCCTTTTTTTATGAGTTACAAGTGAATAGAACACAAACGGTAGGAACTAGTGAAGTAAGAAACAGTTTTATTTGTATTCTGAAAAAGTCATGGTGAGAATTGATCAGTTCTGCACTGGCTCTACGTGAACCTTATTTCTTGGACAATTTTCCGGAATTATTGTGGGTTTTTGTTTTGTTTTTGTTTTTTTGTTTTGTTTTTAGTCATATTTAATTGTTCACTGCAGGAGAGCTTTACGTGGACTTGCCAGTTATATAGTGCCGCAGTGGCGCTTGAGTGTTAGTTTAGTAGCTAGTACTGCTTGAGTAAAAGGCAGTGTGTATGTCTTTCCTTGCAGGAGGAGGGGATTGATGTGATGAACAGGGAAACAGCTCATGAACGGTAAATAACTGGCTTTCCGGATGCTGTTATCTTCATTATGGGTGACTATAACAAAATATTTTTAAACCGATGAAATCTTGGTATCAACCACCTCTCTGGTCTTAAGTTCATCCGTTGCCCTTTTATTTTTGTATGATTTTTTTTTTTCTTTTTTTCTTTTTTTTCTCCTCTCTCTTCCTTTTTTCCATTTTTCTTTTGGTCCCCTTCTGTGTCCCACTAGGGAGGTACAGACAGCCATGCAAATGAGCCAATCATGGGAGGAAAGTCTTAGTCTGGTAAGACTTGCACTGCAATGCCAGTATATTCTACATTAAATACTCCAACATGGGCCTTGTTTTGTTTTCTGTAAAACTTGTGCCCCATTTGTTCATTTCCGAAATGCAAAAGCCTTGTGTATTTTAGCGTAGGCTATGTTAAACTGTGTAAAGGGTTTGCAAATTATCAAAGGCTGAAGTTTGCATGCAGTGGCTTTGCTGCCACAACACGTCCACTTCTTCCCACTGATGAGATCGTGGATGTACAAACAGCATGCTAGAGTAACATGGAGTTAACAGGGCCACCAGTCTCTCAAGAGCAGACTGCGTTGGTAGTATAATACTCCTACAATAACGCCTACCGAAGTACACTGTGATGTCAATGGTGATAGGAGTTAAATGTGTATACTGTTTTATTCCAGAGTGACACTGACTTTGAGAAGTCCTCATCGTCATCCCCAAAGCGTATTGATTTTGTGCCTGTGTCTCCGGCTCCCTCTCCCACCAGAGGAATTGGGAAGAAGGTATTGAGAGTATTGTGATTTTTGTCTAGCAAAACTCTACACATACTACTTTCATCCTGATTTGAATATTGCTAATGCTCATGTAAATGTTCCTTAATGAGCAGCAGTGCTTCTCTCCGTCGCTGCAAATCTTGGTGAGCAGTAATGGTCTCACTCCCAGTCCCATCCCCAGTCCGACACGTCGCTTCAGGTGAGTGCATACAGTTTAAATTGGTGAGAAATTATTATTATTATTTTTTTTTTTTTGAACACTTGCTGAAACCTGCTTTTTGTGTTTTCAGCAGGAGGAGTCAGAGCCCTATTAACTGTATTCGACCCAGCATTTTGGGGCCTATCAAACGGAAAGGTAAAATGCCTTTTTGCAATATCTATGTTGCAAAAATGCCAAATCTGCAGCATGTTTGAGGGCCTTGTCACAGTGCTCAAAATGACTCCTGAAAGTTAATCACCCTGTGAGTGCGGGCCAGCATCTGAGTGGGGAGGGGCACATGATCAGTCTCTGGTGCAGTGAAAGGCAATTTTGGTGTAAGAATTTTATTTATTTTTTTGATCCACAGTATTAATCCCACAGGTGAAATTTTGGCTCAGCATTTAACCCATCCAAAGTGAGCATGCACTCAGAGCAGTGAGGCTGAAGTGGATAATGCCCTCCAAGGCCAAATAATTCGCCAGCATACAAAAGCTGAATTCTGTAAATATTTGATGCTTAAAATGGCCTATGTACACGCACCCTTTATTAGCTCCTGCCCACAAAGTGGTATGCTAGCTCACTACTATGAGTGCTAGGATGAGTTTGTGTGTGAGCGACCTTGACCTTTCAAGGTCAAAGAAAAAACTGTATATTAGGTTTCTGGATATTTAGTTACCGCTCACTGAAGCTGGGGCTTTCAAACTTGCTGTGCTTGTTCTATATTGGCATATCATGAAATGGTCCTTTCGGCGGGAGTGTCTGGACCCCTGTGGTCTATGTTTGAACCTGTCTTTTAATAAGTCTCTTACTGTCAGTTTCAGGTGAAATGGAAGCAGAAAGCCAGCCGAAGAGACTTTTCCAGGGTACCACCAACATGTTGTCTACAGAGATGGCCAACCTGCCTGAACTCAGCTCATGGTGCGTCATCTTTAGTGGGGGTGTTGTGTAATCTGTTTTTGTTATGACTGGAATGAAAGTATATGGACATACCAGAGAATGGAGTGTTTATGAAAAAATGGAAGCATGTGCTCATCAGATTTCATTTCAGCTTTAATGCTTTATTTGATTAAATTATACTGTGGATACAAAAACCAATCACCTCCTTCGATTTGTTCACATTTTTATTTCTTTTCAGCCTGAAATGACACACTTTTCCAGCTGTAAAAACTTTACTTAATGAAACTTTAAAAAACCAAGTGAAAGACACTAGCAACAGTTCAGAGTAAAAATGAATAATAAAATATAAAACTGAGATGGTAAAGGACTCCTGTGTCAAAGCTTTGTATATCTAGGCTGTAGTATTTGCCCACTTCCCTGTTCAGAACTGTTTAAGGCCCATACTAATACATAGCCCCCCACAGGCATTCCATATAAGTCGCATTTGTGATTGGTGTGACATGTAACATAACCTCTCATTTCCTTGCTGTAACTGCCTCAAAGTTGCCATAGGCCTCCTGGTAGGCTCTCTGACCAGGTTCTTCCTCGATCTCCAATCCACTTTGAAGGGGCGGCCCGGTCCGGGAAGTGTCTTGGTATTCCACTCCTTAATTATGGACATTACTGTGCTCCTAGGCAGTGATGAAGCCTGTACACTCTTCTGTATACCTCCTGACTTGTCTGTTCAACTTTATGCCTGAGATTATTATTCTTCTTTTTAGACTGTGCCTTGCCACCTGTAGTTTATTTTTCTCCCCTCCCCCTTTTAGCTGCAATTCCAAGCATTATATTGTCAGAATAATTGTGTTAATTGTGTTTACTGATGAAGCATTCTGATTAATTCATCACAGGTAGAAGACAGTTATCTTGGTGTACAACGGGGAAGGTGATTAGTTCCACCTGATTGTGCTTATAAGTACTGTTAAGAGTTTTACTTTTAAAAGTGTGATCATTTCACCACAGATCTCATTTGGTTCTGGGTTTTTTCCTTCCCTTGAACTGTTGCTATATTTCACTTGGCTGTTATAAGTTGCATTAAAGTAATTACAGCTGGGGTTGTGTCTTTGTTTCAGGCTGCAATAAATAATTTGAAAATTTTTAATGTATGGAAAATAATTAGCCCCCCTTCTGCATAAGAGTGTAAAACTCGAGCATCTTCTACCTGTGTATCTGACACTTGCTTTAAGGTTTAGATCAATGGCTGATGCACTTTCTTTCGACCCAGTGTGGTATGTGTAGGAGCTAAATAAACATTTCCTCCCCCCCCTTGACAGTTTAACCCCTGACTTGCTTGACGGAAGCCTCAGCAGTGTTGGCTCCTCTTCAGGTTCTCCAGCTAAGATGGAAGGGGTTTCACCGTCTTCAAGCAACTCTCCCTTCATCCCCGTCCAGGATCTTTCACCCAAGTGATCAGTACATCATATCCATCATAAGCAAGGCCACATGAATGAGCCTCTGGAGTTTCGTGTGCTTCTGATCCATGCCTTCCCAACCATGCTTTTGATCTTGTTTGATTTTTATGATGAGGATTTACTTCGTCAAGTAAGAGAGTGTGGGAAAGCTCTGTAATAAAAGAAGCCAAAGCCCTGCTTGTTTAATTTTTTCTTTTCTTTTTTTTTAAATGGACTGTACCTGGGGTAATTTGGCAGGGGTGAAGACTGTGAATGCTTTTTGCACCAGCTGCTATATAAAGGTGTAATATTTGGAGTGAATCTCCATAATGTAACAAATGGCATTTCAGACCCCTGCAGTCTCTATGAATTATTTTTCTTGAAGTGCAAATTAGGGGAATGCGAATATAAAAACCAAGCTCTTGGAGTAAAGTTTTCCCTCTTGCAACAGTACCATTAGGGTGAATGTTGCCTGGCCTGTTACTGTAGGTCTTTACCTTATCCAAGAAGATCGCCAACAGGTATTGTGTGAAAGAATTTAACTTATTTTTTTGGTTCCAGCTATGTTTTCTTTGTAGGCGTGTACATGCATTGTGATGGCTATTAGCTTGTCATTTGTAATCTGTACAGAAGAGAATGTGTGCACAGTGCTGGAACAGTTAACTGACAGATGGGTGCAATCGGGCTTGCATGCATTTACAGCTGAGTTTGTATCTGCCTTTGTTCAAGTGTATAAAGATCAACCTTTCATTGTTCATGGAGATGGAAGGAGGTGCCAGCGCCACTGCTGAGTGCCTATTTATCGATCTTAGTGCTTTATTAAGGTTTTCTAGTGGAGTGAAGGGTTGCCGTCGGCTATTTAGGAATCAACAAATGTTGGTTGAATGCAATATTAAAGGGGACGTTTACCACTGAATCCAGGATTTGAACACTACAGCGCGTTCAACAGCCCGAGTTGCAATATGTCTTAAGGTCTACCACCCTAGGACATGGTTTAGCCTCGTCTGCTTTAAAAAAGCCATCTGCCTCACCGCAGTGTGCTTAACAGCCCTTTAGACACCGTTGCGTCACCCTTATTCACTTGTCGCTGGAATATCACTGTGTGACATTACCAACTTAAAGCAAATGAGTTGTTTGTATTATGCTTCCTTTTTTTTTTTTTTCTCCGCATGGGGTAAACTACTGCTAACCACTGTTAAAGGAATTTAAGTAAAATTCCTGAAGCAGTTTAGATAAATAGAAACGTCTGCTGATGGAGACATGAACATGCAATAGAAATGATTTGTATCTGGAGGAAGGTCATCTACTGATTCATAAAAGTAGTGTGCCATTAAAGTTCTGTACATAAGAGGTGTAAAATTGTAACGTGTAATTTGTTTATTTGAGCTTTTGTTATTTTAGTTATTTTTTTGTGAATGGTTTTAATTATTTTTCCTTTAAAAAAAAATTGCTTTATTTCCTCAGAGCATGATCTGTCTTTTTTTTTTTGGTGAGCAGGAAAATGATTGTAAATTCTTTGTGGAATTAACAGTGTGGTTTATAGCCTCATATTAGTGATATGACTAAGGCAAAACTGTACTGTACATCCTTTCTCTGAATGTCTTTGTGTACAAAGAGGGGGGGGAAGCAGAAAGGGGATCGTGTAGGTCCCCTTTCTGTACTGTAATGATGGTTTACTTTTTATTTTTATTTTTATTTTTTTTTCTCTTTTTTAAAAAAAAAATTTTTTTTGTCCTGTGGACTTGTCTGACCTTTTTATTTAAAACATGATGTCCTCTTTCAAAAGCCTAAGCTTGTGTGTTGAGTGAGGTCAGTGACTTGAGTTCTGCTCTTAATGGACAAAAATTTATTTCTTGTCCACTTCATCAGTGATCTTCAAATTACAAAATAAATTATTTGTCTGGAAATTCTTGGTGTAGACATCTTGTGTTCTGGCTTCTCGCTGGGTACTTGTTCTTATAACTCATTTATATATAACTTATAACTCATGTTCTTATAGTAAAAGAATTCAACATGGAAATGTTACAATACTAGTGGTGGTTCCACATTGCTGTTTTTGAACTAAGATATCATTGTAGAATGATTTACTTTCTCTCTAAAAATCAGTAATGTTTTTAAGATCTTATTCAGAAGGTCCTTTGCGTTATCTACCATCAGTGTATATGAAATGAATATCTTCTAGTTTTTGCAGTTGCTTCACATTGCTATCATACACTGGGAGACATTTCTTCATAATGATTTCTTAATAATTGAAATTTCTTAATGTCTTTTTTTCCCCCCTAACCATTTTGAGCACATAAGTTCACTCATTACAAACTTACACTTAAAACTGTAAAACATTTCAGGTTTAACTTTTATGAACCAGCAAGAAAATGTGTGCATTCGCAAAACAGTGAACCCTGTAAACAGGAAGGACACAAGGAGCTTCACCTTTCACTTCTACACTATTTATGGTCGAAATGTACTTTTCATAGCCAATTTAATGCTTATAGCTAGCGCTAGACCTACAGTGGGTATAGAAAAGATCCACCTTCATGAATTCTTTCACATTTGATTCTTTGAAGCTTGAAATGAGACACACAAACGAATACTACTTCTGCTAAATGCAACTTATAACCTCTAAGTGAACGTTATAAATCACTAAATGGTTAAAGGCTGCTGCCAGCCTAAAGATACTTGTAAACTCACTCAGGTGTAACTAATGCTTTCAATTAAGCCATTGCACACCAAGTTAATGGCTTCCTATCTGTGATTAATTGTAAGCATGCTAATTTCTTCAGCATAAAGCCAAGGTCTTACATAGCCAAAATGACTTCATGGTAAGTTTTTAGATTTGAAGCCTTTTTAGGGTCTACCAGCTTACTGTAGGTGTTCTTCGCACTTCCGTTAGAATATGTGAAAAGCAGGAAACTAGCCACCTTGCTTTCTGGGAGGCTGTGGCTTCCATTCATGTAAAATTTGGGTAAGTTAAAATTAACTGTGGCTCAATCATCAGATCAGTTCAATCACTGCAATGGTTAACTTGACCGTAAGGTACACTTGGCTAACAGGATGCTACCATACATTTGACTGGTGGTAAAAGTATACGTGGAGCATGGCACATAAACATCAAAGTTACTGCCAGTATGCATGATGGCTGCAGTGTATGTGGCACAGATGCTCACATTTCCCAGACAAATGCAGCTCATATTTTTGCGTAAGACGACCTCCAAAATCTACCTGTATGGTCACAGAATATCTACAGTAATCCCAGCCATGGCATTCATGTAAAACCGGCTATGTGAGACCTATGCATAAGAACAGCTATTCCTGTGCTTGGAAGTGTAACTGAAAGCAAACAATCAACTATGGGTGGAAAGGCACTGTTAAAATATCTCTTGTATAGCTTGTGAATGCAAAAAATGTAATCCCTATGAGCACAGTAATGTCCATAATCAAGAGGTGAAAAGCATTTGGTACTACCCCAGGACCCTTTTCTGATTAGGCCATCCCTCCAAACTGGACGGAAGAGCGAGGAGGAAGCTGGTCAGAGGCTATCAAGAGGCCTATGGCAACTTTAAAACAGGTACAGGAGTATTTCAAAGGATGGTAATTGGGTGCATGTGACAACAATATCAAAAAGAGCCATCAGAAATGGCAAAACCCCTCAGCTGCCCAGCACTTTTAGAGACAAAGTTTAGGGGCATCCGTAGCCTAACGGTTCCCGAACCAACAGGAAAAATGTGTGGCAGCACCTTCCCTTACTCCACATTTATGGCTGAAGTGCCCTTGAGCAAGGTACTTAACCCCAACTGCTCTCTGGGCACCCGCAATGTGTGGCAGTCTACTGCTCCAAGAGTGTGTGCTCACTTTGGCCTGGTTCAATGCAGAGGCAATGATTTTCCTTGTGGGATTTTTCAGTAAAGCAAAAGAAAAAATAAAAGGTGCAAGGTCATTCTGACAAGGTCAAAAGTCAAACAGAAACTGACTATCCTATGCACATCTGCACACCTGTATGCAAAAGTTCCAAACTCCACACAGGAGTTTTTGAGAAATATCCTGAAAAAAATAGGGACATGTTCCCCATGACAATATCTAAAGGCAACATCATGTCTAAATTGAGTTTTTTTGACAGAAATATCCATACAGACGCATAGCTGAAATCTAAGCAAAAGGTGGTTCCACAAAGCACTGACACCGGGAGTGATGATTTAAAGGTGTCCATTCACTACTGAATAGTCTGTGTAATCTTCCATCATCATTTTGGTTGAATTTAAAGGTTCCCCGGCAGAACCAACCCAGTTCGGCTTCATATCTTTTATTCACCTGTTTTACAGCTTGTTTTGGTTCTATATCCGTTTACAATCACAAGAACAATAACAAGACCTCAGGAACGACCTTGTGCGTGTGCAATAACTTTGTAGAAATGAAAAAGGTTGAGATCACGTGTTCAACGCTCTCGTGGTCTTAAGATTGGGATATTTAATAATATCATTATGGTTAGAACGTTCGCCTCACAGCAAGAAGGTCCTGGGTTCGATTCCTGGGCTCGGGCGTTTCTGTCTGGCGTTTGCATGTTCTCCCCGTGCGTGTTTCCTCTGGGTACTCTGGTTTCCTCCCACAGTCCAAAAACACACACAGGAGGCTAATTGGCTGTTCCAAATTGTCGTTAGGTGAGTGTGAGTGTGAATGGCTGTGTGAGTGTTGCCCTGTGATGGCCTGGTGAGCTGTTCAGGGTGTACCATGCCCTCGCAGAGTCGGCTGAGATGGGCGCCAGCCTCCCCAAGACCCTAATTAGGATTAAGTGGCTTAGAAAATTAATGAATGAATGATGAATGATTCCTGGTGCTGGGGTCACTGACACCAGGATAAAGGTTAAGCAAATGATTTCAGAAGGATGTTGTGGCCGATTCCATTTATTGCTATTATATCTTTCACCTGGCTGTTTTAAGTTGCATTGAGTAAATACAGCTGGAGAGGTATTTTTAATGTGTCTTCGTTTCAGGCTTCCAGGCAACAAAATGTGAATATTTTGATGGGGGTGATTATTTTATAGACCCACTTTACCTGCTTGTTTTGCATTTGTACTTAGCTGTTCAGCAGAGATACCCATAAGCCTCCACTGCCTTGAAAAGTAGTCTAAAGTTCGAGGAGGGGCAAAGATGTGAGGAACTGGCTTCAATCGTGTGAAAATAAGTGTGGTTGCAGGCATTTTAAATCTAAATGTAATGACGTAGAGAAGTACTAAATGTTCAGGTCCATGTCAGACGTGTGGGGTCCAGAATAATTTTAACCACTAGATATTTTCAACTCATAAACTGCCTTTAATAAAAAGTTTTGTCAATATTAACACTGGCACTGACCACAGTACAGCCACACCATTTACTCTGTAGCTAAAAATACATTCAAGTCATTTAGAGTGCAGTACCCCTTTAAGTACCTGTGCTGAATTTGGTTACCACTCACTCCGTAATTTCTATTAATAGATAGATTAAAATAGATATTTATATAGATTCATCATGTCATTCTTATCTGCCAAACCTCTTAATCCGACTAGGGGGGTTGGGGTGGCTGGAGCCTATCTCAGCCGACTTTGGGTGAAGGCAGAGCACAACCTGAACAGCGCGCCAGGCCATCGCAGACTAAAAACACACACAACCATTAACACACATCCACACCTAGGGACAATTTGGAACAGCCATTTAGCTTAATGTGCATGTGTTTGGACTGTGGGAGGAAACCCACACAAGCTTGTGGAGAACATGCGAACTCCACACAGAGACATCCGAGCCCGGGACTCGAACCCAGGACCTTCTTGCTGTGAGCCGAGGGTGCTAACCACGTGCACTTTTAGAACAAAAGTTACAACAGTGATTTACTCAACGAGAGGGAAGTCATGAAGCATTCATATTTGTCTGGGGTGTTAAAATGCATAAAAAAATAAAAATCAGAAGAGGAGAAACAGAAACCGGTAAGAAATAAATTACAATAATTGGATTTAGTCAACCATTCTAAGAGAGTACATGATTATTTTTATTGTTTATTCTTCATGAATGTATGATTTTTTTTTTTTTTTACATGGATATGAAACATGAAGCAACATAAGCAATACGGCTAGTGTGGTGGACTCTCACGATGTTCTCAAAACAAACCACACGCATCTTTATTACACTTTCTAGCAGCAGCAAAACAGCACAGACACAAAGGATATGAAGTAAAACGTTTAATTTAACATACTCTTCAAGGTTACGCACACAAACCCTTCACACCATCCCTGATAGTCAGCGTGGCTCAGTTACCAGCTCCGTCAGTGTTTCTAGATGTCCATGCCCTCCCTTGCCCCATGATGTCTGCGTCTTCACTGGGCGTACATGTTTGTAATGCCATTTAAGCAGTTAGTTCATGTTAAAAGGGTGGTTGTTTATCTATGCCATAGGCTCACCCCTTTCTCACAACTCCGCTGGGTTGTGCAAATGTCATTTCTCCACTTTTTCTTCAGTTCCTCTCTGTACATAGTCATCAAACAGTGGCACTTCATGTGCGGAGGATAACCATTGTAAGAAGACCTGCACACAAGGACCAATAGTCACAGGAAAATTAATGACTACACACATTCAAATAAATGTACTACTTTGCAAATTCAGAGTGCGACTCACCTAACACATAAGCAGCTACGAGTTTCTTATTAACACTTAAGTGGAGGTAGACAGGCACTGTGGATTCCTGCTCTCCCAGAGTAGGGAGCATAAGGGCACCCATACACACTAGGCCCAACAGTACGGTTAGCAGGCTGGGGCCCCCTGATGCTACTCGACTCTCTGTGGAAGACACACACACACACACACACACACACACACACACACTTTACACATCGTTACTATTTATGAGCTTTGTTCTCTACTGCAATCTAGTGACAAAAAAAATGAACTAAAAGATCAACTAGAAGCAGTTCTACAATAAATATTTGGAATGTTTTATAGTTTGAATAATTTTTAATGATGGCGGCGTAGTGGTCAGCACGTCTGACTCACAGCAAGAAGGCCTGGGTTCGATTCCCGGGTTTGGGGGTTTCTCTGTGGAGGTTGCATGTTCTCCCCCGTGCTTATATGGGTTTCCTCCAAATACTCCGGTTTCTTCCCAGAGTCCAAAAACATGCACAGAAGTTATTTGACGGTTCCAAATCGCCCCTAGGTGTGAGAGTGTGAGTGAATGGTTGTATGTGTTTTGACCCTGCGATGGCCTGGCGAGCTGTCCAGGGTGCACCTTGCCCTAGCCCAGAGTCGGCTGGGATGGGCGCCAGCCTCCTCGCGACCCTAATTAGGATTAAGCGGCTTAAAAAAAAAAAATGAAAGAATGAAATGTATGCACACTCACTTACTCATTTGCTGAACCACTTAATTCTACTATTAGTGTCGTGAGGATGCTGACTCCTATCTCAGCCGACACCAGGCGTACAGCAGGGTACACCCTGAACAACTCACCAGACCATCACGGGGCATAAATACATGTACAACAAAACAAATTTCGTAAATCTGTTTCCGTACACTACGATAATGGATTTGAAATGAAGCCATCAAGATGTCAGCTTTAATTTAAAAAGTTTAATGAAAATAAAGCATTAATCAATTTACATTTGTTGCATTTAAACATCATTGACAGTTTCCCCATTTTCCCAGGCTCCATAGTTATTGGACAACTGACTGATAATAAATAGTTAATAAGTTGTGGATAATACGTTTATGACCAGTTTCCTCATTAATTCACGATTACATTAAAGAGATACATGGTCCGGAGTTGATTCCAAGTGTTAAATTTGCATTTGGCAGCAGTTCATGGGAAATCTCAATATGTGGTCCAAAGAAGTGTCAATGCAAGTGGAGAAGTCCATCAGTAGACTGAAAACAAAATGGCTGTATCAGAGGGACACCAGAAAGTGATTAAATCCATTTTTTTTACATTCTTAAAGAGTCAGGTGAATACACTGGCAAGCTCAGCAAGCCAAAAAAAGAAATAATGTGGATATTGGTAGAATTCTTCCATTGGTGTCACTGTCACATTGCACAACTAAGAGACGCTTTCATGAATGTAAATACAGAGGGTTTACCTCATGATGCAAACCACGGGTAACTCTTGAGCAGTTCTGGAACAAGATTTTTTCGGACAGACGAAAGCAAGTTCAGCTCAGGAAGGGCTCATGATTCAGTGCATACCACATCATCTGTCAAACATGATGGACATGGGCATGACTGGCAGTGGAACAGGGTCACTGGTGTTTATTGATGACGTGACTTCTGGCAGAAGTCTAAATTCTGAAGTGTATAGAACGGTAGTTTCTGCTCAGGTTCAGTCAAATGCTGCAAAACTGAGAGCACATTACAGTTCAGATGGACCCAGAACATCAAGCAAAAGCAACCCCAGACCAAAGAAATGGATTTTTTTAATAATGTCAGTCAGTCAAGCCAGTTGAGCATGACTTTTACTTACTGAAGACAAAACTAGAGGCAGAAAAACTGAAGGCGGCTGAAGTAAACGCCTGGTAAAGGATCTCAAGATAGGAAACTCTGTATCTGGTGATGGGTTCCAGACCTTGGGCAGTCACTGACTGCAAATGATTCACATCCAAGTGTTAAAACCAATTAATTTAAAGATTTCATTGTTAGTATGTCGTTACTTGTAAGCCTGTGAAGAAATGGAAGGACTGAGTAAAAATGGCTGTAATTCTTCAACTGTTAATGTAAAAAAAATTTTAAACCCCTCAAATTAAAGCTTAAAATCCGAAGGCAGATTTCATTCTTCATGTTTTACAGATGATCCTCCGGCATTGTCTTGGAGGTGATTTCTGAAGGCTGCCATGCCTTGATGGGTCATGTCGGGTGGAACAGCAGCAATCTCCTGCTGAATAGCAACCTTAAGGGCTGCAAGAGTTTGGGGTCGATGAGTAAACACTTGTGATTTGTGGTAGCACCACAGAAAAAAACATCCGTGTTACCATGGGAAACCCCTTGATCGATGGTACATCTTAATCTTGTGTGCTTTTATCTTGTTACTGAACGTAATACAGATACATATACACAAGAGGAGCACAGTGAGCGCACCATTGAAAGAACACATCTGGATGAAACACAATGCAAACATGACAGGAGCACAAATTGAGTGCACGCTGCAAACGTAGTGCAATCTTGTTATTTCGATCACACAATGCAAACGTAACTATTAATAGTCATTAATTAAAGTGCTATAATTACTGTAATAATGAACCCATATAGTTCATTTTAAATAGGGTTCTGGAGGCTGCAAAAATACATCTGGAAACCAAATTTCAGAACGATTGGTTAAGTATTAGTGGCTGTAGTGCTACCACAATGGACGCACAGACGGACAGACAGACAGACCGACGCCGAAGGCCACGGCAATACCCCAAGTGTGACCGAGGGGTAAAAATCACAAGGGGCGAGGTCAGCAACAAGATCACCCGATCCTGAAAATTTTCCCTCAGTACTTCCAATCGAGCTGTGTGTACTGTAGCTTCATCTTGCTGAAACTATATATCGAGTTCTTCTTTTGTTTAGCGTGTGAGGGTTGTCTTCAGACCAATAGCAAAAATGTTGTTTGTTCACACACCCACTCAGGTGAAAATTAACCTCGTCACCGCACACAAGAACAGCATCTTTCAGAACATGCTACAGACAGTTCTCGCATATCTCCCTGCGGCTTATCCAGTCTCGCATTGGGTTCTTGCACAACCGTTATCTTGGATGGATGAAGGTGGAGGGCTTTGTGTAAGATTCTCTTTGCAGTTTCCCAGGAAATCCCTACAGCTAAAGCTTGCTGCAGTGCAGAACGTCTCTGAGACTGCACATCAGATCGCCCCAATGCTTCAGGATTCTCAGGCGTAAGAGCACTCCTAGGTCGAACACATGATTCCCTTTTTAAAGCTGAGCCTGTTGCTCTGAAATTCTCAACCCACTGCAAGATAGTTTCCCCCAATCTGGAATGCTTTGGTTCCGTGGAATACTGAAACATCTTCAAAAGGCCGTCTGTCACGCAGCAGTGGTTTGCGAAGAATCCTCCGACAGCAAATGCACGGTGTGCTCCTGACCTCGTCTGACCTGTTGGCGACTGAAAACAGTTGGGGCTGGGCTACCAACAAACCCTAACCTCACCTTTCCTGCTTCATGTGTGCAAGTTTCATGTGTGCAAATAATAGTTGGATTATCTTTAACTTTTTTTTATTTACTTAAAAAATCTGGGAGGTTTTTTTTTGATGTGTATATGTTAGAACGTTCAGTCGAATCTGACTCTTGGTGACTCTCAGGGTTTTCTTTGCAGATGTTTTTTTTTTTACAGGTTAGGTTGCCAGCTCTTTTCCATAACCCTCCACAGCACCTGGAATTCCGAGGTGCTCTCCTATCCCAGTACTATCCAGGCCTGACTCTGCTTAGCTTCCAAGATCTTACAGGTCTTCGCAGGGTGAATGGAGGGTTGGGGTGGTGTACAGAGGCAAAAACTGTGTCATTGTCCGAATACTTATGGATGTGACATTAGCACTGTTTATGGTTCCCCTGTTTAAATAGTGTCTATGCACATATGTTATTAGACTCAATAACTCTTTACGAAGTTAGGTACTGGTTTTAACTGAAGTTCAGTGGCTAGCTAGATTACTTGTGGAGTGGATGTGCCACACACTCACAACAGCTGGCTTTGTTTGCCTTTGAAAAAAATGCTTTTGTATACGTATAATAAATTTTAATGTAAGTAAAACCCATATAGTCCTTTTCATTGAGCCAGAAAGACTTACTGTCAAAAACCAACAGTTGCGATAATGAAGAACAGCATAGTGGGTAAGGGATGATATTTTCATTCAACTAAACGTTGCCATTAATGAACTCCTCGTGCTCATATTTTTGTTTAGGATACTTTGAGAGGTTACTTGTATTGTAGGTTAACATATTTTGCAGAATGTAATTTGTAGTCTGCTTTGCTAAGTATTAATTAATGAATACTTTTAGACTGCTGTCATTTTGTTCCGTCTGCTCATTAGTAAGACAATGCTTGCTAAGCATAGCATAAGGATAGAGGATTATGGTATGGACCACTTTCTACAAGTAACATATAGATTTAGGCACTGCCTGAAGGTGGAGGTCCTGATAGATATCTCTACTGATAGGTGTCCTAGGCTGGTGTTATAAGAGTAGCGCAGCTCCTTTAAGGAAACACATAAATAAATAAATAAATCTCCCGTGTTTTACAACTATGCTGTGGAGCAAAAGCAGGAAAGATGAACACTGGGATTTCTTTTCACCTCCTTTTACTTGCTGATTTGTATCACATGTCTTGTTAGCTTAATTATCCGTTTAACGAGTTCATGTTCCAGGCTCCTCTTAATGTTTTTTGTTGTTTTGCTTGACGACAATTTGTCTGAGTTTGATTGTATGCTTTTTATTCTGTGCAAATCTGATCAATGGTGCATGGTCCTTTATTTGTGGGGTTTCAGGTTTATTATTAATAATAAATGAGTTTTTTTTATTGAAGATGTGTCAGCCTTATTGGGTTTCCTGTGTTGGTACGAATACGGGGCAATCATTCGAGTCATGTTCCATGCCTATGGGGCTACAATTCAATGGGCATGGTGTTGATCCAATATCTGTTATGGACATTGATGAATCTGGTGCTGCTGAATACTAAATTTCAATCCTTCCAAATATAATTTGGATTAAAAAAAAACAAAACACTGTAAATACAGTGTAACATAGTAAGACAGTGTTCCACCGTATGCGAGTCATTTGTTAGAATTACATTCCTATTAAGCTTGAAGCAACACATACAGTATGTAAAGGAATACAAAGGGAATACACTGAACTCACCACCAAACACTGAACACAGGACTCACACATGCTTTCATGCACATGATTCATGATTCCAGTGTCATGAGACAGGTCTAATATAGGCTGTTACTACCTGTCTGGAATGCAGTTTGCTCAAAAAACAAGCTGTCAGTGAGTTGCTCCTTCATCCTGCGCTCCTCCTCCTGGGGCCGACTTTGAGGCTGCTCCTGAGCTGCTGAGGGCAGCAGCGTAGCCATCACCTCCTTCCGGCCAAGAGCTTTCCTTTGGCTCTGCTCAGATACCTGCAGCCGGAACTTATCGATCACGCCATAGTGGCAGGCCCGTACGTCTCGGTGCCGGATCACTCTGTAAGGTAGAGAAAAAAGCAAGCTGTCAAAGATCATCCCTTACAGTTTTGGGGAAAAAGAAAGCACAACCTTTCTCAATTCTAGGTTTTTACTTATCAGGGACTAATTAACATTTTTGTGGTTCCCTGAACAGCTCCCCAGTCCGTCGCAGGGCCAAAACACATACAAACACACCTCGGGGCGATTTGGAACAATTAGCCTAATGTGCAGGTCTTTAGACTGTCAGAGGAAACCAGTGTACCCACACAAGCACAAAGAGAAGGCAAACTCCACATAGAAACACCCTCGCCAAGCCTGGGACTTGAACCCAGGACCTTCTTGCTGTGAGGCAGGCGTGCTAACTACTACACAACCATGCACCAAATAAAGCATTGTGTATGATGATCAAACATCAACACTTTGGTCCCATAAGACCAAAGGATACTATTCCAGAACTGTTGTGAAAGTTGTACACCATTTTCTTTTTGGAATGAAGGGGTTTCGTTCCAGCCACCCTTCCATAAAATAATAAAAATATATACATATATATATATACACATACATATATATATATATATATACACATACACATACATATATATATATATATATAAAAAAAATCCTTAGTCGATTTTCTGTAGAACAGTGCTCAATCGAAGTATATAAATATATAAATATACACACACACACACACACACACACACACACACACACACACACACACATCAGAACTTCTCTATGTCCTATTTCTCTAATTCCATTCTCCACCATGGATCAAAAGTATCGGATTAAGGTAATTTTAACTTAGAAAGAAAGATCAGGAGGCAGATGCCCAAGTGTCTCCCTATTTGTTGTTTTAAAATACTAATAATACTAAAGGTATGCTGAATTTTTCTTTAAAGTACGGGTGTCAAACTCAAGGCCCACAGGCCAAATCTAGCCCTCCAAACTCATTTTATGAGGCCCATGAGAGCTTTTAAAGTATATGATTATCATACATTATTTGCATCAACTAATACCATGAAACGTAATTCACCATCCATCCACTAGGTGGAACCAACATATTTCAAGTAAACAGCTAGCTATTCCTGACTCAGGAAAGACTGCAAGTTAGCATTGTCAGAAAAGAAAAGTGTATAAAGAAAAAGAGGACAAATGTGTAAACAAATAATATGGTCATGCAGATTTCATGAATAGATATTCAGTGATTATTCAGCCCTCGATAACTTCGAAATTTAGGGATGTAAGCCCTCAGTGAAAATGAGTTTGTCACCCTTGCTTCAGAACATACACTCAGCTATACACAGTATTTTAAAATTACTTTAAAAAAAATAAATATATAAAATCAATGTTTGGATTAATACAATTTCCCTTTTTACATGGTGAACTAAAAGCGAGAGTTGAGAAATTATTAGTAGCTTACATGTCTACACAACATTGTGGCTTCACAGCACCGGTGGCATCCACGACTGCATACTTATTTGGTGCTGTGCACAGAACTGTGGGGGTAAAACAAACAAACAGCTACATGAGTACTCCATTTGTAGTATACTGAAAGACAAGTCATGTACTGCGTGCAGACTTGTGTTGATCTTACCTTTGAACTTGAGTGCAAACTCATATGGGTTGTAGAGGGTAAGCACCTGCTTGTGTGAGGCCTGCTCATCCGCGTAAAAAAACAGCTCTGTAGGGAACACAAACACTGGAAGTCTTCCTTCCACTAGGTCGGGCTGCCGGCTGTGCTGCTGCATTGGCACAGGCTGAGCAAACCTTGCCTTTCAGCTTATATTCTCTGTTTGACTCAGGGTGTGAAGAAGCTCCCTTAAACATCAGCTGGCCTTGCTCACTCAGTTCCTTTGCAGCATGATGGTTAGCCTAAGAAACAAAGGGGCAGATTATTAATATTTCAAAATTCCTAACAGCAAAACATGAATCAGTACAACGTGATTTGAATAGCTTAGAGAATTATGCATTTGAGAGAGAAAAAAAAAAGATCCATGGCTCTAGAAAGTGAAGAAATTATGTTAACATATGACAGGATTCTATTATCATACATAAAAATCCCATCAACCCAAGAATGTAAGAATGATCTAACAGCTCATCTAATATTTGCACACTATCAATCAGCCTTGATTACAGCTCGTAACCGCCAAAATGACATCTTTCACCAACATCATGAATTGATGATGAAAATATTTATCAACTCCATAAAGTCTTCTCCAGCACATCCAAAAACTTTCAATAGGGTTAAGGTCAGGACTTTGGGGAGCCAGTACATATGTGAAAATGATTCCTCATGCTCCCTGAACCACTCTTTCATCATTTTGATTCCCCATTTTATATCCGTGCCATCAGGGAAGGAAAAAGTCCATTGATGCGATAACCTGCTCGTTCAGTACATTCAGCTCATAAGCTGACTTCATTTTATTGCTGATCCTTTATTTGATCAACTGAAGCAACAATGCAATGGCGATTATATGATGTAATCAGTGCTAAAAATGGTCCAACAAAATATTAGCGTGCACCACTTATCTTGACTGGGCAGGTGTATACACACAGTTTACAAGCACTGAGAGTCTGGAGAGGGACGGGATCCACTAAACTTCCTAGCCCATGACGTAACACCAAAATGACCCCTTTTGGTGGTTAAGGGACAAGTAGTATGTAAGTAAGTAGTAGTTTTTAAACACACCTACCTTGTACATCATGGTTAGAGATGCACTTATTTTATCCAAACCAAGCCAATTAGCAGCCTAGAATTAGAACCCCCTATATCTTCAAACCATCAGTGGAGACTAAACAATTCTGAACTCACAAAAAGACACTGAAATCTGAGTAATCTAAGCAACACATCCCCCTAAGACACACACACACACACCTATGTTTATATCATTGTGGTGCTAAGACTGGTCCAAAAATATATATACATGCAACCTCTTTAAACTTATTCAAATTAGAATTACATTTCTGTGATCACACACACACACACACACACACACACACACTGTAAAGCAGTGAATTTGATGCCTGCATTTAGGCACAGGATCAGTGGGCAGCAAACCTACAGCTGGGTTGAGGCGCATGCAGTTGGGATTTAGGTACCTTGCCCAGGGCACTTTAGCTGTGGATGTTTTCCTGCCAATCCTGGGAACTAAACTGGCAGCCTTTCCACTACAGGCTCACTTCCCTAACCTATAAGCCATGGCTGCCCCATCACCTGCTCGTTTTCTACACAGCAGTAAAATCACTCACACAAGATCTTAATGGAAGTTTGGGGGTGACAAGGCTTTGAAACGATCATTCATTTGCCAAACCACTTAATCCTACTAGGGTAACGGGGAGGCTGGAGTCTATCTCAGCCAACTCTGGGCGAAGGAAGGGTACACCATGAAGAGCTCATGAGTCTATTGCAAGCCAACACACACTCACCCATTTACACTGACTCACACCTAGGGCCAATCAAGAATATCCAGTTAGCCTGATATGCATATCTTTGTACTGCTGGAGGAAGCCGGAGCACCCAGAAGAAACCCATACAAGCAAGGAAAGAACACGCAAACTCTACACAGAAACGCCTTTGCTGAGCCTGGGATTCAAATCCAGGACCTTCTCGCTTTGAGGCAGATGTGCTAACCACCACACCCCGTGCATGTGTACCTCGATACTGAACGTCGTCATTAAATGACTTCTATGCTCCTCCAGCCACGACACTTCACCTTTCGCTTCCTGATGTTGAACCAAAACCTGTCCTCTAAAACCTGTTAGAGGAGCTGACAATCTTCGCAGATACAACTTCTTGTGGGAGGGCATTCCGAGGGTTCACCGCTCTACTCGGTAACCATGTACGTAATGGTAGGATGCTGCTGATGCTCGTATCGTGCTCATGTCAGATCTTGGTGTACAGCACTTCACCTGTCGACTCAACACCTGTTGTTTCAAATGTGCTTCATAGACACACTGGACTTGGCAAGACGTCATGTGGGCAGTGGATCTTTCTGGGGTGTGTTCCTGTGCATGGATGTTTAGAGAAATGTCTCACAATCCTTGAAACCTCAATCACTTACTCTGTTTTTATATTCAGCGCCGGGTATTGCGTAAAAAGCAAAACAGACATCACCTCCAACATTTTAAATAACGTCAGAAGGCGTCTGCCAAGTCCTAGGAAACCCTGACAGCTGCACATGGCTAGTCACGTGACCACGTGATGTTTACAACGCGTTATTCGGCAACACTTTCAACAGTTCAGCAGGATATACACCCATAAACACACAAAACAAACATTTGTCTTGTTTAAGGTACTCAAAACGGAGGTATCCCTCGGGGAAGCCTTTATGCTAAATAACATTTTCTCGACGTATTGAACGAAGGTTTGTCCATCAGACCGAGCGAGGAGCTAACATGAGTGAGCTAACAACACACCACCAACCACCTGCTGCATACAACACGACACTTCGACGACACGGCACTGGTGTCAACACCGACTGTCAGGTTTTCGGAGGTTTGAGTTGTCAAAACTACACCCGTCACTTAGTGTTTGTTGAATATTAGCTACATCATTAGCTTCAGCTAGCAGGCGCAGCTACAGCAGACACAATGACACAAGACATCTTCAGGATTACTGACTCGAGGGAATAATGTCTCCTAATACATCACACAGCACAAAATCTCAACACCTGGCAGCTTGATAATCCAGATATAAAGCTGTATATCTAATATATCGTGTATATATAATACACTCCCCTGCCTGCCGTACAGGTTGTTGATGAGCTGTACCTGCTAGCATAATCAAATGACAGGCTATCCATGTTTACCCGGACAGCTAGACGTTGCCTCGAAATATTTGTATTAAATGTCCACTTTCACATCACTGTCCTGAATGAGTAGCAAGAAAAGTTTACCTTGATCTCGACTGGGTATTGTTGAAGCGAGGTATTGTGCAAATCCCACCCTTGTTTTGCTTTTTTTTTTTTTTTCTCCCCCCTTTGTCAGTGCGCTGCAGCTCGCGCACAGAACTCTGGGACTTTGGAGGCGTTTGTTTCATTCTGTGACGCAATCAATCTCCACAGATTAAATTGTTGAACATGTTGTGCTGTGCTCCTTGTTTACAAACACGTTCACGTTTAGCACTGTGATATAAAATATCAATCTCATCATGCAGTGGCGAGAAATACTGAGGAAGATATAAGCTAGACGGCTACTTATACACTGTTAGACATCATTGTACATCATTATACATGTAAAAGAAATGGTAAGGACCGAAATAAAACAAACAAAAAAAAAAAGCAGTGTGCATTTAAAAAGGATGTGTACTCGGGGCGTCGTTGGTTTAGAAATGAACAGGATGTACAGACACTTCATACAGTAGCCTACTGCTTCCTCCTTTCAAGGGCAATTCCCTCTGTTGTCCAACATCAGAGGCAGAGGAGTTCATAAGAAATATGAGGTTACTTCCTTTCCAAACTAGACAAGTCATCTCAAAACTATATAATCAGACCGTACCTTCCTGTTAGGGGCTGGTGGCGTAGCGGTTAGGGTGCCGGGCTCACGATTGAGAGATCATGGGGTTTGAATCCCTGTTGGACCCCCACCGTGCTAAGACCCCTGGGCAAGGTCTTAACCACAAGTGTGCCTCTGTCCACCCAGCAGTATAAATGGGTACCAGTAAAAATACTGGGAAGGTAACCTGCGATGGACTAGGATCCCATCCAGGAGGAGTTGAAGCACCGGCCTGATGAGCCACTGGCTCGAGCGTAAAAGCCCAACAGACTTACCTACCTTACCTACCTTCTTGTTAAGGTATGCCTAGCATTCTGTCATGTAAATACTGTAGTAAAGCAAGCTATGGTTTGATATCTGTGGTCACAGTGCCATTAGGGATTCAACTTCCCACCTCAGAAGCCAAGGCACCTTAAAGGTGCTCATTCACTGGTGTATGTCCTGTGTTTCCAGTTCATTTTGGCTGAATACAAAGTTTTCCTGGCAAAATCACCTCAAACTCACGAGCTTAGTATCTCTTATTCGCCTGATTTACATCTTGCTTTGGTTCTGTGTCTTTGTACAATAATAATAACAATAACAAGATTGCATGACCGAAAAAAAAATAATAATAATTCATGTATTCTTGGTAACTTGGCAGTGTAGCACT
Organism: Neosilurus mollespiculum; assembly: GCA_030014195.1. Classification (NCBI taxonomy): domain Eukaryota; kingdom Metazoa; phylum Chordata; class Actinopteri; order Siluriformes; family Plotosidae; genus Neosilurus; species Neosilurus mollespiculum. The sequence goes on along the minus strand of JAQMYF010000024.1, from coordinate 38,137,091 downwards.
GATTCATAGAAAGTGGAAAAGTCCACGATCAAGTGTTAATAAACAGAAGAAGGAATAATGTTTCCAGATAAATAAAAAAAGATAGCAAGGCTTACTAATATCATGATGCCTGGTGCAGGGGACGCTGGAGTAAAAAGTTTCAGTGAGACATTGTGGTGGACTCCATTTTATTTCCGACAGATTACACTGTATTTCATGTTGATTTAATATGCCTGATAAGTGAATGGGCCCTTTAAAACCGTGTGACTCAATATGCTCTGCCATGATTGCTTAACAGTGGAGGAGATAGTAGGAATAAGAGGGTAATTATCAGTGATGATCTCCTCCAGCATTAATGAGTCCTTGCAGTACTACATGTAATTCGCCTCTAATAACACACAAGCACACAAGTGATGGAAGTACACACAAAAAAAAAAAACAGACATATTATCTGCATTTGTGACCAACATACACAAGATTTTTACTTTAATTATAGTTTTCATTGTGATTATTATTATTATTATTATTATTATTATTATTATTATTATTATTATTATTATTGGGCAGTGGTGGCCTGGTGGTAAGGTGCTGGATTACTGATCCCAAGGTCAGGGGTTTAAGCCCCACTATCGACGGGTTCTCACTGCTG
>JAQMYF010000024.1:38110362-38133801 GCA_030014195.1 Neosilurus mollespiculum | reverse complement strand
TGTGTGTGTTTGTGTGTGTGTGTGTGTGTGTGTGTGTGTGTGTGTGTGTGTGTGTGTGTGTGTGTGTGTGTGTGTTTAACAGTGCTAAAATGCCTGCAGGCACGTTACAGTGCTAGAGTGTTCTACACCCATGCCGGGTGTACGCTGGTGGCGCTGAACCCTTTCCAACCCATTCCTCACCTTTATTCACTGGATGTGATGCACGAGTACCACTCAGCTTCCCAACCACAGGTAAACATCAGTCTGTTGGAGCTTAATATCAAGAAGTATTGGAATTATCTGATTTTAAGTCTATGGGCTCTAACATTTTTACCACAATATTTTTTCAGTTTTGAAAAGTTTCATTAAGTAGTACAGTGTTTTTCTGCAGAGCCACTAACAATAGCTCGGAGTACATATTTGCCTGGTCGGAGGGCAGGAGGGATTAACACACAAATATCACCTGATGTCCCTTTTTTTCACCCATAAAGCTGTAGATCAGTCATCCATGACAGAAATGTGAAGCTGGTATGAAATTGTGTTCATAATAATTCAAGGCTAAATAAATCCAGATGGCATTTAGGTTCTGGTGTTGTTCTGTATACAGTGCGTTTGAAGTTTTGTCACTTCATGACCTTGATCAAGCTCATTCCAGTGTTTGTTTTGCCATGTGAGTGCATTTCACGGTACAGTGAACATCAGGAGGTGTAAAATAAATCCACAATTAGCCACGTCCACCAATATCAGGGCTTCATTAGTTGTGTTTTCATGAAGCTGATTTGAAATTGCAAACTAAAAATCAAGAAAGGGAAACAGCATGTAAAAAAAAAAAAAAAAAAAAACCAAACCCCCCCCAAGCATCAGCTTCTGCCTTCTCCATTCACTCACTTCTTTCCATCTGAGTACATGAATCACCCTCCCATATTCAGACTGTCTCCCAAAGTCAAAGCCCATGAAAACACATAACAAATTGCCTCCCCCTAAACTCACATGATTTACATTGCTTAAATAACCTGCTTGAAAGGTCACCTTACAAAAGGTGACTCTGACATTACTGGCTTCCTCTTTTTTTTCCTTCCAGTTCTATCAATCAACATTACAACTGGTTACTGTCAATAAAATATGCTGCTTTAATAAACTAACATAGGTATGATGAGCAGAGCAAAATCATTCTGCAGTTAGTAAGTACAACCTTAGACACAAATGATCATACATACCTTTTTCTTAAATAAAAAAAATAATATGTACTGATCATTCCATAGTGCCAAATAAACACACTTTTTGTTTTGCACCCTTTTTTGCACAACAGTGCTCCAGTTATTGAACTTAAATATGCAGAGTGCATATTCACTTTCCCAAGTTATTAAAAGTACATACGTACACTTCAGAGTGCCACCTCAGTCATAAACATTTACAACCCGAAAAGTGCTGTCTGGCACCTTTGTGATTAAGAGGAGTTTGTATTTGTCACTTTCCCCTTTTACTTTTATATCGCACGTTTCATGTCGTAAATTCCCACAGATTGTCAGCAGGCCAAGACTTGCACTGCATTGCATTGCAGTTACACCGTAGCCGCATACCTTTTCCATTAGTTTCACTGTAGTTACTAAATAATTCATATTAATAACTCAGTAATATGCTTCCCCACAAATAATGAACAATAAGGAGAGGGTTTAAGTGGTTGAGAAGAACACGATAAATATGTCTGAGGAATATCCTGAAGGACACTCAGGAAATCTTTGCGTTCTGTGCAGGGAATTGGTGTTCAACACGTTTTCGCAGCACAGTTTGTGGTGGAATGTATGCTCGTGTGTTTAAGTTTACACATTAAGCGAGTTAAACATTCTTCGTTCGTCCTGACAAGGATTTCAGGATCTGCGGATGTGACTTGCTGCTGCATGTGTATTTGCGTCCTTCATTAGCTGGTTGACATTGACAATGAGAGTGGCTTTATTCCCAGGCAGTTCATTAGTGTTTTCTCTCTGGCAGGTGGCCAGGCACTCTCATGGGGGCTTTTCTAAACCCACACTCCTCTCCAGGCTTATCCTAGAAAGTCTGAAACTACTTATTTTAGTTGGTTACAACCTCATAAAATATGGTACTGTCATAGTTAGAATAGACCTCAAATATAGCAGACTTACTTATATAAATTATACTTATAGACCTATTTATACCGTGGGTGGCACGGTGGCATAGTAGTTAACATGTCCGCCTTATAACAAGAAGGTCCTGGGTTCGAGTCCCAGGCTAGGCGAGGGTGTTTCTGTTTGGAATTTGCATGCTCTCCCCATGAATTTCCTCAGGGCACTCCGGTTTCCTCCCACAGTCCAAAGACACGCATATTAGGCTAATCGGATGTATCAAATTGTGACTAGGTGTGAGCGGGAGTGGGAGTGGTTGTGTGTGTTGGCCAGGCGATGGAATGGTGAGCTGTTCAGGGTGTACCGTGACCTCAGAGTCAGAAGAGATTGGCTCCAGCCTTCCCGTAACCCTAATCGGATTAAAGGGTTCAGCAAATGTATGAATATATACTGTATACACATCCTGTGTTGTTCTGTGTAAGTTGGATAACAGAAATGGACCTTTTCTCCCCCCCTGTTCATTGTTTATAGTCATTTAAGGCTGCTACGAAGCATTATAAGATGCAAGTGAGTATATTTGTGTGTGTATATATATATATATATATATATATATAGATAGATAGATAGATAGATAGATATAGATATTTGTATTTTTGTTATATTGAGACTTTTATCTTTATCTTGTTCTTTACTTGGCATGGAGCGACTGTGTGCACACAGTTTCCTCCGGGATCAATAAAGTATTCTGACTCTGATTCCGATTCTGAACAGTTTGCTAAGCTGTGAGCTCTATGTGTGCATGTGTCTGTGTGCGTGTGTGTGTGTGTTTGTGTGGGTGAGTGTACATTTGCTATTCATGGCCAGATTGTCCCACCCACCTGTTTAAAAACACTCAACCAAGCTTTGCCATTTCTGAGTTAGTCACCCAAGTCAGCCCAGTTCTCAACAACAATACAGTGTAGAAGAGCCAGCAGCGCAAGATAGAATCTGGCTACAGTGTCTGAGAGAGTGGCTTTTTAATTTCCTGTCAATTATTCATGAGATTTTGTGCAGCTAGTCAGTGAAGAGCCGCAGTGAGCTTCCGGCTGTGACAAAGCTCTCTTTTCTGGGCAGTGTGCTTCACTTGCCTCATTCTTGGACAAGCAGATAAGTTTTCTTGGGCAGGCCCGTTTTCTGAAGTCGTTTTTTTTTTTTTTTTTTTTTTTTCCTCTACATTATTGAAACTTCTCTTTTCAGTGGTTTGTTGGTAATCATGTTGGTTGTCCTTACAAATAATATGTTTTGATCTTTTATTTCTTAATTATTACATATTAAAGAAATCTTTATACTTATGCAACTATAACTACTGTTTTTGTTTTTTTTTACAAGGAGATGTGTGCAAATGCTTGCATGTGGAATCAGTTTTGCAGATGATGATGATTATGTTCCTCAGAGGCTTTAAAATATTAATGGAAATGTTTCAAACAATGACTGTATTGATGGGATAATTTCAAAAGTATGAGGCTTTTCTGTCTTCTCGAAATCAGGCTACCAAAGGAGGATTTTTAAATTTTTTTCGAATGCTTGAAATAAGTCTGACGTGACTTCCAACAATTATGTTCTTCATTTTTGCTTCTCGTTCTGGGGTCCCGTCCAATGTAGATTTAATGTGGTTTGGTGAAACTCTCAGTATCAATCCAGGCATGCTGGGTGACAGGGAATGCTGGGAAAAAGCCTGTGAGGTTTTTGGGTCAGGATCTTGCTCGATTGCCCCAGATGCTGACGAGCCTTCCACAAGTATGACTTTTTCTGGGTTTAACGAGCGTCATTATATCACTACGACAGCCTTAACCTTCATATAATCACTGTCATCTCGTCTCACATGACAAAACACCTGCAGATCATTAACATTTTTTACATCAGATCAGGAAGCTGAACTCTGCTTATGTGTTGACTTAGAAAAAAAAAAAAAAGCAACCTGATCTTGGAACAAAGCAGCCCCACAGGGAGAGTCTCTCTCAGTAGCACTTGTACAATATACTCCGGTATATAACACAAACTGCATTCTTCACTAACAGAGAACATCCAGCAGCACACAGTATTAAAATATACTTAGTAAATAGTAGAATACCAAAACTGATTTGAGTTCTAGCCTGTAACTTTCCAAAAATAATGTTCCTGCAATGTTTGAAACATTTGATGTAATAGTGGTTTACAAGAAGAATCACTCACTCACTTACTTATTTGCCAAACCCCTTAATCCGAGCAGGGATTAATCTGAGGAATACTTGGAGGAAAGTGGGCCCAGATAGCTCAGTTGATAGAGCATTAGATTTTTAATCTGAGGGTCCAGGGTTCAAGTCCCTGTTTGTAGGGGCCGCTGTAGCCTAATGGTTAGAGCTTTGGGACCGAAAGGTTGCTGCACCATCTATTGCCCCATATTCTTTGCTGAAGTGCCCTTGAGCAAGGCACCTAACTCCCAACTGCATTCTGGGTGCCCCAATGTGTGTGAGTGTGTGTGTGTGTGTGTGTGTGTGTGTTCTCACTGTTTACGTGTGTGCTTATTTTGGATGGGTTAAATTAAGATGCAATAATTTCCCTTGCGGGATTATTACAGTATAGCAAAATCATAAAAACCAACCCATGCCAGCACGGGGGAAGGGGGGGGGGGTATGCCAACAAGCATAAGGACGAGTCTCTGCTATGGTTCCTTATGTTATCTAACTTTGGATAGCAATGGCATTATTTTATGAGCGTTTGAGGAGAAAACAAAAGGCTTCTTTAAGGGACAGATCCAGATAACATGCCATACCATTCCATAGCACTTTAAAATGCACTCTAAGAAATAAAAATAGATTAATAATAATAAAATACGGTGTTATCACGTGGTTAGTGTGTGTGCCTGTGGTTAGCACGTCTGCCTTTCAACAAGAAGGTACTGGGTTAAATTTCCGGGCTAGGGGCGTTTCTCTGAGAAGTTTGCATGTTCTCCTCGTGCATACTCTGGTTTCCTCCCACAGTCCAAAAACATGCACAGTAGGATGAATGGTTCCTAGGTGTGAGTGCCAGTGTGAATGATTGTATGTGTGTTGGCCCTGCAATGGCCCGGCAAGCTCTTTAGGGTGTACCCCGCCTTCGCCCAGAGTCAGCAGAGATTCTAGCCTCCTCGCGACCCTAACTGGGAATAAGCGTCTTAGAAAATGAATGAATTAATAATAATAATAATAATAATAATAATAATAATAAATGAATAATACAATATTAAAAAGTTGGCCCTGCGATGGCCTTGCCGAGTTGTCCAGGGTGTACCTCGCCTTCACCCAGAGTCAGCTGAGCTGGGCACCAGCCTTCCCACGACCCTAAATAGTATTAATCATCTTAGAAAATGAATGAATGAATAATAAAAAGAAGAAGGTCTTGGGTTCGAGTCCCGGGCTTGGCGAGGGCATTTAAGTGTGGAGTTTGCATGCTTTTCCCCCTACTTGCACGGGTTCCCTTCGGGTAATCCGGTTTTCTCCCACTGTCCAAAGACATGCACATTAGGCTAAGTGGTTGTTTCAGATTGCCTATAGGTGTGAATGTGGGTGTGAATAGTTGCCCTGTGATGAATTGGTGAGGTGTTCAGGGTGTATTCCAACTTCGCCCAGAGTCGGCTGAGATAGGCCTAGGTGTTACCCTAGTAAGATAAAATTTTTACCAAAATTTGAGAAAAGTGTAATAACTTAAATTTTCTACTTACATTTGCTGAATTCTTTAAGCCCCTGTCACAAAACGACGATTTAGCCAGTGTATGCCGACGTATGAGAAACTGGGCGAATATCCTGGCGTACGTCGAATAAGTTATGGGTAAAAAAATTTTGTGCATGCACAAACTTTGTGACGTATGGTAGAGTATGGCTCATACGTTCTGCATACGCTGGCCATAAGTTGTAGGTACGTTATTTGTAAGTTACTCATAAATTGAATATTATGTTTAGCGTAGTTTGAACCTACGTATAACTTATATCTACGAATGCCTAGCATGTTGGCAGTGTTCACAACTTACATTGTATACCAGCGATAGTCAACAACGGAGTCTTGAAGGAGTACTGACCGGATCCTCTTTTGACCCCCAAATGCTGCCAATACGCCCATAATACGTTACCTGTAACTTAGAAAGACGTTCAGTAAAAGTTCTGTGGTCATCCGGAACACGTCAGACACGTCTACATACATCAATATACGTTTTTCGATATGTTAGCTATAAGTTTTCGATTAGTTATGTATACGTTCAAAACTGCAATAACACTGATAGTTCAGCGTATGCCAGCGTTTTATAGAAATTTGTCATACGTCGCCATAAGTTCTGCAAATCGTTAATATGTGACAGGGGCCTAAGGTGTAACAAATGTACTCAGAATTTTTAAGTGTAAATTGCTTTTAGTTTTTTAGAGTATACATAGTATTCAAACATTTGAAAGTGTGATGAAAATTGAGGACGTTTATGGTATGTAAAGTATGATACTGCCTACTGTGTGAGTTCGCCACAGGGTGTCACATGTCTGGTTCTGCCAAGACGATTCCTGCTGCTCCATCACAGGGTGCTGGTTTTCTCATAACTGTGGTTTAACAGGGTTCAACAGTCCTTATCTGTCAGTTTATGCTGTGCAACTCATTTGTACTAGCCACCTGTCCTGGTTTGACTAAGGAAAACAGAGTCATGTTTGAGTTGCATATTATCGGTAACATGCCTCCAATTCTCTCTTCTTGTGCTTCTTACTGAAATAAGACTAACAGGATTATTATATGTAGTGACTGCAGGTGATTTTTCACCATCATTTGATATCAATGGATTTGAGTTCTAGTACATTGCTTTTGGAGGGGGCATGGTGGCTCAGTGGTTAGCACCGGTGCCTTGCAGGGAGAAGATTTGGCGTGTGAATCTCGTCCAGGGTCCTTTCTGTGTGGAGTTTGCATATTGCCCTCATGCTTGCATGGGTTTCGTCCTGATTGAATGGTTTCGTCTGGGTACTTTGGTTTCCTCCCGCACTGTAAAGACACACATTAAGTCAGCTGCATCTGTGTGAATTCTTTGTCATCCGTGGTTGAGCGCTTTAGGCCAACGCAATTGAAGAGTTTGAGTTCAAAAACAGATGAGTGCCATTGTTTTAATTGAGAGAAAAACTATTTTTTAAGTAGCTTTACAAAAAAAACCCAACTTCTCCCAGTAGCTTTAAAAACAACTTTCCAGTAGCTTTCAAAACCTTTTTTTCAATAGCTTTAAAATAAAGATACTGAAAAAGTTGTTTTTCTCATAATTATAACAATGGCACTTATCTGTTTTTGAACTCAAACTATTCAATCGGAATTCTTTCTTTTTTTTTTTTGTTTTGAATACATTTCACCTCTCGTCCAGAATGCTTCTTCAATTCTGAGTTGATGGGAAGTGCCAGGTATTTTACCTATAGCAGGGTTGACTCCTTGAATGTAGACCTAAGACCCAACACCTCCCAGTTTCATGTGAATGGTTCGTACTGGTTTCAAATTGGTAGGTACTGTGTTGTAACAACTCAAATGAAGGCGAAAATGATAGTGGCTCTCGGGTCCACCTCCAAGTTGTCGACTTAAGCACTCAAGATTAAGCCAGATGACTTCTCTAAATTGCCCATAGGTGAGAATGTGAGTGTGAATGGTTGTTTTTTGTCTGTGTTAGCTCTGCAGTAGACTCTTCAAGGTGTACTCTGCCACCCTGAGGGATGAGTGGTATAGATAATGGATGGATGATTTTTTTTTAGATAAAATATACCTACAGTCTGAACTATCGGACCTAAAACACACCAATTTCAGAGGAATCTTATCAACAAACAAGGTGGAGGATATAGACAAGGACAGGATTCCGATATCAAGCCAAAACTAGGCTAACCAAGGCCATTACCATGCCCATTGTCATTCCCAGGGCTTAATCCCTCCTTCTTAGGGTTATTTTGGGGTAGAAGCCTCAGGAATTTGGCCTGACCCACGGGTTAGGTGAAGCCAGCCCATGCTCAATGTGGTGTCAGGGTGGAAGGCAGGTGTCAAACCCATTTTTACTGAGGGCCACATCACTAAATTCTAGGTCATTGAGGACCAAATAATCATAGAGCATCCCTCAGCATGAGTTACCCTTCATGTTAATGGATGATGCAAATAATGTCTGGTAATCATAGTCATTGAATGCTCTGGCAAGCCACACAATATGATTATCCGGGCCAGATTTTGGCCCACGGGCCTTGAGTTTGACTCCTGTAGTTTAGACAGTTTTAGTCTGGGAGTTTTTTAAAACATCAATTTGTTGTTCTAGCTAAACAGAAATTATCCCAAAGGCTAATCAGTTTTAGCCAGACCTAGCTTGTCATGTTAAAGCTCGTCACATGATAAAAGAAAAGTCCGTGCAACTTATTTGCAAGTTTTAGGTAAAACACAAGTTTTAGACCATAATATCGAACACAATACCATGTAAATAGTTGCATAAGTATTTGTGTTTGTTTTTGCTGTGATGGACATTTTATGTAAATAGTAGAACACCTTCTTGTTTGCGGTGATGAGTATTTCACGTAAATGGTGGTAGTTTGGTAAACTGAACTGTGTGTCACTGGGTTGCTCTCGGTAACAGTACAGCGTGTTATGGACGGTGAATAATCTGGGGAATGATATGGTGTGGGGCGGCACGGTGACGTAGTGGTTAGCACGTCCGCCTCACAGCAAGAAGGTCCTGGGTTCGATTCCCAGCTCGGGCGTTTCTGTGTGGAATTTGCATGTTCTCCCTGTGCTTGCGGTTCAGAAAAATGAATGAATGAATGATATGGTGCTATATTAGAAACGCAAATGGGATTTTAGTTCAAAACTTAAAGTTCCAGGCTACTGATACCCTAGCCCTGGCTCGCCCAGGTACGATAGAGGGACAGCAGTTTATTAGTGATATAGAAGTGTATTTTTTTCATTTGGAGGGTAGTTCTAGCGCTGTCTTATTGTTTGCCCTTTGTGGCAATGGACATGGTAGTAAAAGGACTCTGATTGCAGTCACATCTGTTGATCAGCTGTTTCAATAAACGGAAGTATAGAATAGGCAGCAGCAGTACATATTCTAACTATATTATTGAGTGCCATTGAAGCCATCTACACTTTGTCTGTGTGTGTCTGTGTTGGTCAAAGCCTCTGAAATCCTCAAACCCTGCAAAGTAAAATTTGCATGTGCTCGAATGTTATATAGGAACCATCCTTGTCCACATCAGTATGTTAAGAGCTGAGCTGTCTAAGGCTGAATCATTGGAGGGACTGACCTATCACTCTGGTAGGATTTCCTACATGAACATTCATATCCAATACAAGGATTTCTTCGGAAAGAACAAATGAACAATTGGGGTAAATTATTATACTGATTTAATGGACCATTAAGCACATTGTTTTCTAGGGAAGTGAATGTTTGATGCCATTTGCGCACAGAATGAATCAACTCTGTCTGCACCATGTTATTATGAAGACAAAAACATTTACACTGCAACGGCAAAAGGATTTTTCATGAGATGAAAGAAGATCAGGTCGTGAGTTGTATATCTGGACTGTATCACTGAAGTGTAGGCTGTCAAACACACACACACACACACACACACACACACACAATATTTGTCTTATCATTGTGAGGACCATCCATAATGCTATACTACACCTAAACCTCAGCCTAGCAAGCAAAAGGAAATTATTTGTCTCCTTCAGGAACTTTTCTGTCCCCACAAGGACAAAAGCTGTCAGATATACCTTTCCTTTTTGGGGACAGTTGGTTTTTACCAAGCTATTAAACCATGTCCACACACACACACAAACACACATACACACACACACACACACACACACACACACACAAACACATAGGCACGCATGCACGCACACACACAGCTTATCCTGTCTCATTATGGATACTGTCCATTTTCTCTGTGTGTCACTTCCTCATTCCCATTTGTGCTCAGTAAGCCTGCAGGTCATCCGTAGATTAAGCATAATGCTGTAACAGTAAGGCACTTGACCTCGCTGGAGGAAACAGCAAGACAATCCACAGACAGTTGGATTCATTAGCCTGCGCTGTCCTCTGTAGGCTTTGACAGCATTTTATATTACATGTCATGTGATACTGTGTGTGTGTGTGTGTGTGTGTGTGTGTGTGTGTGGGGCTGCATGTGTTTGTGTCTTCACAGTGCTGCAGTGTGACTTAATGATTTCTTTCTTGGTCTGGCAGTGCTTTGCATTTTGTCTGAGACCTTTCCGGTCTCTGTGTGTTTTTGTGTGCACCATAGGCGGGCTGGAAAGAGAACCATGCCACCTTTATGAGTGAACTAAAGAACCTGCAGGCATGTGGACTGACCACTCTGGGTAATGCTCTCCGAACTGCCTTCGACCTGCTCAATCTCAACAGACTGGTGTCTGGCATCGACAACTACGGCCAGGTATTAACGATGCTCTTATTCATCTTTTGAAGTGGAAAATAAACAGCAGAGCCAAAATGGCACCTGGTTCGAGCTTTTTAAAAATCAGAAACCAGGAAAAGCAAGACGTGGCTATATAATTGCAATCTTTAAACATGATATGTTATTGTTATGAGAGGTAAACATGTACAAATCTGGATATAGATACAGAAATCGATTATCACTTTTTTATGATTGTGGAATTTGAAAATCTGTCATGAATCTGTGGCATTTGTACAAAAAAATTTAAAGTTATATATTGTTATATATTATTATTATTAAGAAGAAGAAGAAGAAGATTTATTGTTATCATACTATTTTAACTATGGCCTTCAGCAGTGGCCTAATGGTTAAAGAATTGGGTTTGTTACCAAAAGGTCGCTGGTTTGCCTCATGGACCGGCAGAAAAAATGTGTGGTGGTGCTGGGGCCATCCCCTTCCTCCAACTTCACGGCTGAAGTGCCTTTGAGCAAGGCACCTAACCCCCAACTGCTCTCCGGGCACCAAAATGTGGCTTCCCACTGCTCCTGTGTATGTGCTCACTTTGGGTTAAATGTAGAGTCAAATTTTCCCTTGCAGGATTAATACAGTATATCAAATTACAGGTTTAAAAATTTGAACAGTATGAAATCTGAACTTCTTCCCCTATTATCACTTATCATTTGTATAAAAAGTGTAAAAAGTAACAGTAATATTAAAAAAATAATAAAAAAAAAAAGTAATATTGTTATCAGGCTATTTCAGCGAGCAACTCCAAAACCAGAACATGATTGAAGATGTTCCAAATGGATAGGTTATACTAGCAGTACCAGACATTATTTAATATCGCTCAGCCGTTAATTTATACAGTACTTATATATCATCTATGGAAGCATAATATTATTAGGGCCTATTAACTGTGTAACCTGAATTTACCTACAGTTTTCAGTTATCGGGCATCAAAGGGTGTGGCAATTAAAAAAATCCAAAAAACAAATCTCAAAACAAACGTAATAGTGATAATTAATTTTTTACAGCTTCCTAAAACAAAAATTCGAGTTAATTAATAAAACAGACTTCTCACCCTGCTCCAATTATTCATCCTTCATTTTCTGAACCACTTAATCCTAATTAGGGTCACAGGGATGTTGGTGTCCATCTCAGGCAACTCTGGGTGAGGGCAGAGTACACCCTGGACAGCTCGCCAGGCCATCGCAGGGCAGAAACACGCTGACGGCAACCCGATGGCCTCCTTTTTACGAATGTCAGCAATGGTTCTTTTACAAGCCTTCCACCACAGACAGTGAGAGACATGGCGGGCCTCTGATAACCCACTTAGCTGCACTGGGGGGACAGCAGTGACAACTCAGTGATAGTGAGGCCTGAACCCCCAACCTTCGGATCAGTAATCCGTTTACCCTACTACCGGGCCACCACTGCCCCAATTCTTATATTATAACATCCAGTTATTCTGAAGAAACATGGTTTTACCTCACTTAAAAAACTTTCTACAATCTCTAATCTAAAATATGAATTAATACTCATTTTGTTTATTCATTCATTCATTTATTTATTTGCCGAACCACTTAAACCAGTTTGGATCACAGGGAGGCTGGAGCCTATCTCAGCCGACACTGGCAGATGAGGGGTGCACCCTGAACAGCTCGCCAGTTCATCGCGGGGCTAACACACGCAATCATTCACACTCACTTTCACACCCGGGGCATTCGTGAATATTCATTTAGCCTAAAGTGCATGCCTTTGGACTGTGGGAAGAAACCAGATTACCCTGCGGAAACCCACACAAGCACAGGGAACATGCAAACTCCACACAGAAACTTAGGACCTTCATGCTCTGGGGTGGACATGCTAAACACTAGGCCACTGTGCCATTCATTTTGTTTAGAAGGTTTCAAATAAAATAAACACACCATTACAGTATACAGCAAAATAAATCGAAATCTACAGGAGTCTTTAAAGATGCTTTGGATAGTTGGAGTGCTGTGTACAGTGTGTATAGACATAAAGAAGCCATTTGACATTCAGCCAATGATTTCATGCATATCTGTGCAAGTGTAGTGTTAGGAATGCCTAACCTCTAAAGTACAATATAGGATATAGATAGAAATTGAAATCACAACATTGTGTCTATTCTCAGTGTAGTCTTGGTGTAGTTATCTTCCTCAATGCTGCTAACATTTACCACGCTCAGTCAGACTGCATTAAATATATGAGAGGAAAAGTCAATAATATTGTATTTTCAGAGCTGCTGCCTTTGCGAGTCCTTCCCAGTAAAGACCAATTTTATTTTTATAACCCCACAGGCTAGTGGGTAGATGATAGCAGGTCCCAGGCTGCAGTGTGGACATGCTGCATCTCAATCTATGAACTATTCGAATCATAATGGACCAGGGAACTTAGCTACATCACTTACGTCAAGTCAAATTAAAATACCCAAATAAAGTTGCACTCATATGGACACGCATGGGAGCTAATTGGCTCATACGCATGTCTCCCTGTCATATAGAACGATCACCAGCCAATCATAGGGGTCTGTGGACTCGTTCGTACAAAAGGGGTATATAGCACTTTCCCACCGAGGGTGTTAGGCCGTCCCCGAGTGCGCATACACAGCAGTTCGTAAAGATGTGGGTAGCAGCATCATCTCCCCGGTTGGTATAGGTTGTGTGTGATGGGAAGTCAATGCTTGACAGGATTGGCTATGACTTAATTAAAGGAAGGAAAACAAGGAAAGAAAAATGAATAAATAAAGTTGTTCTCACGTTACATTGATTTGTTCATTTTCTCAGCCGCTTAATCCTAATCAGAGTTGTAGGGAGGCTGCCACCCATCTCAGATGACCCTGGGCGAAGGCGGGGTACTTCCTGAACTGCTTGCTAGGCCATTGCAGGGCCAACACACTGTCAACCATTCATACTCACACTCACACCTAGGGCCAATCAGCCTATTGTGCATGTTTTTGGACTGTGGGAGGAAACTGGAGTACCCAGAGGAAACCCACACAAGCACGGGGAGAACATGCAAACGCCAGACAGAAATACCTGAGCCCAGGAATTGAACTCGGGACCTTCTAACCACTGCGTCACCGTGCCGCCCTCTGATATTCCACTGAACCTTAAACAAACTTTGATGTATTTTATTCATTTCAATTACCTCCAAGGTACAAGTGTTTATACTGCAACACATTCTTTACGTTTTAAATTGGCGCAGGGAATTATGTGCATTTGAAAAACAATAAAGCTCCAGTTTAAAAGTCTTTGAATGTAAATGTATGTTCCATTTTTCAACTGTCTTCCAACGATGGAGCCATTTTTGAAGTAACCTACATAGACTGCAGATTAGACTTTGGGATGCCTCTAATGTCTAGTATTAATTCTTCCTGTACTTTTAAAATGCTGTGGTGTCAATGTCTTGTTTTTTTCCCCGGGTAACTAATTAGCTATGATATCGCCATGTTAAAATAAATGTATATATAATTATATAAACTTACACAAATATTTGTTTGGACATTACCAAGTGCTCTTAGAGTGGTTTTTTTCCCGCTCCAGGGTCGGAATCCATTTTTTCTGGAGCCATCAGTCATTATTACCATAACGGACGGGAACAAGCTGACACACAGCTCTGGAGTGCCAGATGAGGTGAGGTTGTACTCTTCGGATCCTGTGTGTGTATGATTATGAAGGGGGTTTTGCTTATCTCGATCATCTAGTACTAGTACGACTGGATTGTGGTTTAACCTTAAAAGCTTTTTTCTATTTATAACATATCTCATCAACTCTTCTCTGCCCTTGTTCACGTCTTCTCAGCTTCACCTGCCTTTGAACTCCCCACTACCCGGGAGTGAGCTAACCAAGGAGCCATTCCGCTGGGACCAGCGTCTCTTTGCCTTGGTGCTGCGCATGCCTGGTGCAGCCGTCCCTGACACTGAGCAGCTTGGCAGTGTGCCCAATGATGAATCAGCCATTACCCAGATGTGCGAGGTTACTGGAGGTACTAGCACAACTTGTTCAAAGCCACTTGAAGGCACTTTTCTCTCCATAACTTGATTTATAAGTAACAAAGGAGGGTTGTGCCCCCTGTAACACCCTGAAAGTACTTCACACACGACTAAGAAGTGTTTTACTTGCATCATATGCGTGGACAAACTTTATTATAGAAACAAGTGCATTTCCTGTACGAACGTTATACCCATTGGATGCTTCATTAGCATTCTTCATTTTCTTTTAATTATACACACTCACATGGTTTTGCTAGTTAACAAGCAAAAAGATCATCTACAAATCATGTACACCATCTGATCGTTAAAAGATACCAATCCGGAGAGAGGTGGAAATTAATTTCACACATATGAGATATGACATGGAACTCTGTGAAGGTCATCATTTACAAATGAGGAGGAAATGAGGAAGAAGGTCCTGGGTTCTAGTCCAAGGGAAGGCTTGGGGGTTTCTTTATGGAGATCTGTATGCATGTTCTTCCAATTCTTGTGCGGATTTACTCTGGGTACTCCAGTTTCTTCCCACAGTCCAAAGGCATGAGCATTGGGCTCACTGGTTGTTTCAAATTGCCCCTTAGTGTGAGTGTGAATGGTCAGGGTGTTCAGGGTGTACCTCGTCTTCACCCACTGTTGGCTGAGATAGGCTCCAGTCTCCCTGTGACCATAATAGGATTCAGCAGTTCGGCTAATGAGTGAGGGAGTGAGTGAGAAAATGGTGCACCCCAGTGATGATACCAAGAATGGAACGTGCCTCTACAAGTGATTAAAGGAAAGCAGGATGATTGACATTAACAAAATAGCAGGAATGTCTTGCAAGTGCTGTTCACTCCCTGCAGGTGATGACAATCTCTCATACTCTCCCATACTCCGTGTCTGGGCCGTGGTGTAGGGTGGCTAGATGTAAGTACTTTCTTGAGCTAAAAACATCCAAGCATAAGACTAAATCACCTCAAACCATGTGTCATAATGTGTTATGGGCTGATGAACATTCTGGGCAAAATTCTAAATATATATGAAAAAACAAGACAGCTTATTATTCAAAGAAAACCATGTTCACTGTAAAACATTGTGGTGGTAGCATGATACCATGGAGATGCGTCTGTTCTCCTGAGACTGGGGTTCTGCTCATGATAGAGGGAATCTTGGACCTAGATTTAGCTGCCATGTTAGATCTCATTGACTCATTCGCAGTGTAAAAAAAAGAACATATGGAAGAAAATAAAACTTATTTGCAAGAAATAGCTTATCTCTTCCATTTTAGGTAGAATGCAAACATTATGGAGCATAACTCTATATTCCCCTTTAGTGGGGTAGAGGCTATAAGCGATATAGAAGTCTAGTATTCAAACAAAGAAAAAACTTATCAGTGTAGAACAATGTCTAGACTAGCATAACTCCATAATGTTGTGGTTAGCATAGACCAGCTTTTGTGTTATATGTGGGCTCTCCATGTAAATAGTTGCATAAGTTATGCAAGTATTACTTAAGTATGCATTACTCTCAGCGCTCCCAGATACTGTAAGTTCTCAATACTTCGGAAACCGATCAAATCAGTGTCTGACTCAGTTTTATTTCTGCTGTAAACTGGCTCAAATTTCATTATCCTGCTCTCCTGCCAAATTGATAAATGAAAGTTACATCCAGCTTGTTAGCACTTCCACCTCACAGCAAAAGGGTCCTGGGTTCGATTCCCAGGCTCAGGGGTTTCTGCATGGAGTTTGCATATTCTCCACGTGCATGCATTGGTTTCCTCCAGGGACTCTGATTTCCTCCCACAGTATGAAGACATAAACATTAGGTTACCTGGCTATCCCAAATTGCCCCTAGGTGTGGATGTGAGTGCGTATGATTTTGTGTGTGTTGCCCTGCTGTGCACCTGCGTGCTGTTCGGGGTGTGCCCCGCCTTTGAGATATAGGCACCAACCTCCCCACAGCCCTAGTAGGATTAAGCAGTTGGGCATGAGTGCGTGAGGCTTTATTTCAGCACTGTACAGAAAGTAATTAACAATTCCATATAGTGTTTGAAATAAGCAGGAAAATTTTTGACAGCTTCACTGACAGTATAAAAGATTGTTATAGCCTTTTTATTATGAGCTTTCCAGTTGGTCTTTTACTTGGTAGACTCTTTTCCCACATAGCTGAGTGCTGTATTACAGGCGAAATGTGTTTTCACTAATTGTGAGTTAAGTGGTGTGCATGCTTCTAGTGTGTATCCAGGTTACTGTATGTTCTTTGTTTCTTTTTTTCACTTGAATATTGCTTGCAATATTCCATTTAAGGTAGAAGATCTGATATTATTTATTTTGTGTTCATTGTTTTACACCTCAAAACCTTGAAGTGTAACAGGAGTGTATAGACTTTTTATTTTATATCCACTGTAGGCTGTAAAAGGCATTAATTTTGATACCATGCCCAGTATAGTCACATAAATAGAGTGCCATTTGGGATTCAGGCTGTTATAGCAGAGCTCCCGCACGGGACAAATTTGGCTCCCATACGTGGACTGTGCTTCCAGTGACTTCATTTTGGATGGTTGTCCCATGTCCATGCATTGCTGAGTTGATACTGATTGACTATTATGTATTGCTGAGGTCCATGACAACAGTTGTCAAGGACGCTGAAACCCATCTGTGCATAACAAAATTAATCATTAAAAAAAAAGTTTTTAAAGTTTTCAAATTGTTGTTTTTCCCACATGTTGCTTCATTTTGTCGTTCTTGTATTTGTATGTGGTTCAACTTTGAATGAGTGTAAAAATCCAAATTCATGGAGCGTGCATGGAGTTTTCTTTCGTTTATAGTATGTAATAAACTCATATGAATATCCTCAAAACATTCCTTTACTACACAGCGCTGTTAGCTTGGAGCCTGCAGAGTGGTGCAGAATAAAAAACACACAAAATAACTTTGGTAGGCAGGAAGACTTGCAGGTAAATAAATCTTTGTGGAGCAAATAGCGAAATCAGCAGCATAGAGCTCTGGTTCAGATGAAGTGCCAATCGACTGGAACACTGAATATGTCAAAAGACAGCAAAGCATGAAGGTGAATAGACACTGAGCTGTGGTTCAGGCTGCGCTTAAAAGGGGAACATGGAGACATAAAAAGGTTTTACTGTCAATAAGCTTAAAACACAAATCAACCAGTGAGGAAAGAAGATTACATTAGTACAATAAATGGATACCAGGCTTACTTATAAGTGATGTATAGAGTTTATAAAGAAATGTTTAAAATCATGAGTTTCAATTCTTTACCAAATGTGTTTTACTATGTAAAGCTGGTTTGCGACAATGACAAATGTAAAAAGCACTACACAAATAAAACTGAATTGAATTAAATTAAACTAACAAGACAGGTGATACAAATGAAAGCGGAAATGAGGTAATGAAAGGAAAGGCAGTGAAAAGCAAATCCAGGCTCAGACACGACCTATAGCAACGTCTATCGGGAGCTCTGCTTTTAGGCAGTGCAATCTTCAGACCAAGAACTGCTGGAAACATTTTAGTAGCAAATAGGCTCTGATTTGGGACATACAAGACCGGATTGCATTCAGTCGTTATCAGCTCCTGTCGTCACCCATGGTGAGCAGCTATATGGGTTCCGTCCGTCTGTCCATCCGTATGATTTGTTATTGTGATAACTTTGGAAAGGAATGATAAAATCACCAAATTTAATGTATGGGTCCCCCTCAGGGGCGAATAGGGTGGGATTGTATATGGGTCACTTTGACGTTGTTTCACAGTCACAAGGTCACTTTTTCTGTATTCGGCTAGGCAAGGCTTGTTAATTGCGATGAAGTTTGTAGGAAATGACATAGGATCACCAAATTTGGTGCAAAAAGTGTAGAATATACTGATAGTAAAGTAATTTGTATTTGTCTTTTTTGTAGTCAGTACACTGGCACCATTTAACAAATGTCACTCATCTAGAGCAACTTACAGAAGTGCTTTATAGGCTTTGCTGAAAAACCGATACAAGTGCATATAGGTCAGGGTCATAGAACACCATTTGGCCAGGAGTATGTTCAGGAGAAGGTAATATGGTACTTATAGAATGCAGCTCTGAAAACAGAGAAAAGCTATTTCATAAAACACTGCCAGGAATTTTATGGTCTGCAAAATATAAACTAAATATTTTCTCTTGGTGTTTTCAAGGTCGGTCATATTGTGTTAGGACACAGAGGATGTTGAACCAGTGTCTGGAGTCTCTAGTACAGAAGGTTCTGAGTGGAGTCGTTATTAATTTTGAGAAGACGGGCCCAGATCCACCTCCTGTAGGTGAAGGTATGCATCCATGGATTGGCACACTGTTCTTACAATGAGATAAAGTGAATGTGGATTACAGGATGACTTATCCATGCTACATGTTTGATAGACAGGAGAGAAATCTGAAATCCAGTGTTATGATGAAATTCAATCTATTAAAGACATATTGACACATTTCATTGTAGCATTATAAGGTTTTACTTCAGTTGTCCTTTTTTGTTGTGCAGACAGTCTGGTGGATCCAGCACGACCTCTGTCAGCCTTCAGCTCCCAACCATGGCACAGCTGTCATAAGCTCATATATGTTCGGCCAAATCCAAAAACCGGTGTCCCTGTGGGCCACTGGCCGATTCCAGAGTCTTTCTGGCCTGACCAGAACTCTCCCACGCTGGTGAGTTACATAAGAGCCAACCATAACTTCATACAACTCATCTAATCTGCCCATACACTATTTACTCCGGCTGACACTTTTCCTAATGGACTTTGTTTAAGGTTTTTTTTTTTCTTTCTTGCTTTTTGCTATTTACTGCCAGGTAAACACCATGACAACAGCAGACATTTAACCTCTAATCCGGTTATTAGGGGAAGGCGGGGCAAGTTAAGCCAGTTTTTGATCTAGGCATGTTAGGACCGAATGATATGGCAGACATGAATATCTTTTTTTATTTGATCTTTGAAAACATTTTGAAGATAGTTTTAGCTTTCTGTCCCCAAAATTAAAGTCACCGTCACCTTTGAAAAACTGAATATAAAATGACTCAACTCACCCCACCTGGGGGGTTGATCCAACCGCTGGGGTACGTTGTGCGTTGTGAGGTGTCTACACATAAACACATAACCTATGCATCCATTGTGTAAAAGGTTATGACAAGCATGGTTATGACCCATTCCTGGTTTAACAATTTAAGCACTTACCTGTTTCAGACTTTTTTACTTTTATGGCTAAAAATCAGACTTTTCTCTCTTTACCATTAGTTTCTGTTTCAGTCTAAAACAAAATGGAGGGGTTTGGAGTAATGTTATTGTTCATCTATAGATGGCACTGCTGATCTGGCTGACTGATTCATAACGTGTTAGACTTTTAATCTGAGTGTCCATGTTCAAGACCCTGTTGGGGGCAGCCATGGCCTAATGGTTAAAGAAGCAGGTTTGGGATCAAAAGGTCGTTGGTTCTATTCCCAGACCGGCAGGAAAAATGTGTGGTAGCGGGAGCCCCTCCCCTTTCTCCACCTCCATGGCTAAAGTGTCCTTGAGCAAGGCACCTAACCCCCAACTGCTCTCCAGGCACCGCATTGTGACAGCCCACTGCTCCGAGTGTGTGTGCTCAATTTGGATGGGTTAAATGCAGAGCTAAATTTTCCTTGCGGGACAATAAAATTAAATTAAAAAACTTTTTTTTTTTTTTTTCATGGATTAGAGAAAGCAGCTTCTCTCTATATAGATGAAGTCGCATTGCCATGGTTGTTTGAAGAAAATAGCCTAAATATCATGAATGGTGTTATCAAATATGGCAATCATTCATAAAGATGGAAATATGGTTTATGAAGAATACTAGACATGAGTTGGGTTCATATATTAAGTTTGTTAGGGGTTTGCAATGCAATCTCAATCTTTGAAAACCGTTCAGCTGAAGGAGCTTTCCAATCCATTTCCAACCGCTCCATATTGGATTTAAAAACTTCTTTTGATTTGCAGGCTGGTTAACAAATAACGTTTATTTTGGACCGTCATCCCATATGCAGACAACCTTTTGGAAACTTAATTTGGGTAAAAATCACAACATGACTCCTTTAAATATGTGTTTGTTGAAGTGTTGAAAACATTAGAGAATCAATTTTCAAAATTATAAAGTGAAACAAGCCTAGTTTCTGCAAACCCACATGGCTGGCTCATGTTATGGAGCCCTTCCTAGATCTGCAGTATTACATGTAAGGATATAGAATGCTAAAAATAACTAAAGCCAAATCAGTAGTATTAGGCATAATGTTACAAAAGACAGACTCAGAATGCTGATCCCAGATCAGTAGCAATAGGCTTAATGCTATAAAACACTGGCTAAAAGAGCAGTGGAGTTGTTTTACCAGCCATGATAGCTTGAAGGCGAAACCTGCATCAGTCTTATTGTTCTGTGTTTGGTGTACTGCCTTTCTTTGCTGTGTGGGTGCTGAGATTGGGACTGCCATCTGATTGAGGCAGCAGCACTACTCAACCTCGCCTTCACACTCAGCTGCAGTAGTCCTTTACCGCTCGCCTCTTGACATGAGGTCATTTCCACCTCTCTGCTCTTTCTTCCCTGATTATAGAGTGTTTTGTGCAGTACAGCCTGTGTCACAAAAACTGGACATTTGCATTTGATTAAAGTAGTGTTAAATATAAAACTGATTTGTTGACTGTAGTTTTTATTTTTAAAACGTCTTTCTAAAAATATACCGTCCTTTTTTAGAAGTACTTGTAAAGCAGGGCAGCTTAGTACTTGGAACAAATGCATTGGTGACATCATCATTATTGTAAAAAAAAAAAAATATATATATATTGTCTGTCCTCTAATCCTCTTTTTTCCCCTCTATATTAGCCTCCTCGATCTGCCCATCCAGTTGTACGTTTTTCTTGCGTCGACTGTGAACCTATGGTGATCGACAAGCTGCCATTTGATAAGTACGAGCTGGAGCCGTCACCTCTCACACAGTACATTCTGGAGAGGAAGTCCCCTCACATGTGTTGGCAGGTGGGTCTAATCTTTCTGATTGCTCTGTTTATTAGATAATATCAACGCATCTCATTAAACCAGAATAGGTCAATCAAAGTGAGCTGAATTTAAACAGGACAGTTAAAGTAGTTATTTATACCAAAAAGCAAAAATTATCCACAAAGTCATTAGTTTAAAAGAAATTATACACACGGGTAAAAAGGGTAATTATGGCCTGGACACAACGTGAGGTTTAATCTTTCTTATATATCATCATGTTCTTAGAAGACTTGACAGTTGAGCATTAAGTGCATTAGCATTAAGCTAATTTTAAGCCTTGGCATTATGTAATATGGATATCATAATAAATGATGTAGGAGTACACTTTTATAAAGGGTGGCACAGTGGCGTAATGGTTAGTATCTCTGCTTCACAACAGCAAGGTCCTGGGTTTGAGCCCCGGGCTCCGCGAGGGCCTTTTTGGGTGGAGTTTACATGTTCTCCCTGTGCTTGTGTAGTTTTCCTCTGGGTGCTCTGGTTTCCCCATACAGTCCAAAGACATGCACATTAGGCTAATTGGCTGTTCCGAATTGCCCCTAGGTATGAGTGTGAGTGTGAATGGTTGTGTCCTGGCCCTGCAATGGCCTGGCGAGTTGTTCAGGGTGTATCTTGCCTTTGCCTGGAGTCGGTTGGGATGGGCTTTAGCTTGCCCTTGACCCTAGAAAAGGATAAAGCGGTTCGCAAAATGAAATGAAAAAAATGATGTTGTGAACTCCATTGTTATGCACAGTAAGTAGAAGATTAGATATTAAGCACTGTTCCAAAGGTGGAGTGAGTAAGTGCAACCAGCTGGGTATATCCTGTAGTGCTGTGTGCATGTGAATGGATGGCATCATTAGAAATTGATTGCAGTGGAATGGTATTTGAGAGCTCATAATGAGGATTCCTGAAAGGAATGCTTTATAGTTAAATTAACTATTGTTTGGAATTCGTAGCCATATGGTGTGTAGATTGTCATTCAAGAGACCCATTCATTAATGCAAACCCACATTAAACTAAAACTTCCACTGAAAAAAATAAAGGGGAGATTTATTTAAGGGGATGATTTTGACGCCATTTTTAGCTCTCCTCTGTGGACCACTCCACATATGGAGACCTTGATGGAGTCACTTTGTCTCTGAAGACTGTGTGAGAGAGCTAAGGGCAGGAGAAGCTGAGCTCTGCTAATACTTTTCCCTTCCCCCAGGTGTTTGTGAGCTGCAGTGGTAAGCACAGTGATGTCGTGCAGCCCTTTGGCTACCTGAAAGCCAGCACCACTCTCACCTGCGTGAATCTTTTCGTCATGCCTTACAACTACCCAGTACTGTTGCCACTCCTCGGTAAGTGTGTGGGGTGTAGAAATTTTCCTTAACACCAAAACATTGTTTATCAGTGGGCTTAGACTTATGTTCTTCACTCTCATCACCATATATAGTCCTGTCTGAAAGTATTGGAACGGCGGGGTTGATTAATTAGATTTTTGCTGTACAATGAAGACATTTGCATTTGAGATCAGAAGACGAATATGAGACTAGATCAGAATGTCTGCTTGGATTTCTTCATATTTAAATCTAGATGTGTTAAACACTTAGTATAGTATATGCCTACATGCAAAGAAATCATATACAGTTTTAACAGATTGACTAGATGACTTGATAAATGACAGTCACTTTAGTGGCGGAGAACCTCAAGTCCCTTAGATGTTCCAGTGAAGGGATATCTCTCTTAACTCTCATCTCTTACTTCTACCCACAATTTACCAGTATACACAGAATACCCAGTATTTTTCTACCCACAAGCCTACTGAACTGTTGATATACCGGACAATCTGCACACTTTTTGCACACTCATTGTACACACTGTACATGCTACCTCCGCATTACAACCACTTTAGCGTTTTTAGTGTTTTTCTTTAGTGTTTTCCTTAGTCTTCTCCGGTTTG
>JAQMYF010000024.1:38057792-38095512 GCA_030014195.1 Neosilurus mollespiculum | reverse complement strand
TTCCAAGATGATGAGAACTCCAGCCAGCATCAGCACACCAGGACCGACCACAGGCCTCACAGAGCAGAAGGGTCAGGGAAGCAGCCTCCGGAAGCAATGTGGAGTGTTTTTGGATAAGGAGTCATACTTTGGTGCTCCACTAGTGTCTGGAATTAAAAAATACTGGCCAGGAAATGGATATAATACTATATCTGACCTTTTAATATTACTATGCTCCACTCCTGGCAATTTTCTGATTGACTAGGAGAGTTGATCCATAATCCAGAAGACATATAGGCTGTGTGATGTGATTTTGTTGTGGCTAGTTTTCACTGACCGTCTGCAGTTTCTGTAATCAGAAATAAACTAATGTGCTTTTTTTTACACTTTCTATTTTGATGAAAATCGTTGAACAGTAAGGGTAGATGTAATGATTCCAAACAGGCAGGTAGAAATTTACATTGGTTCCTTAGCCCCCACCCCAAATTAATATAGCATATATAAAAAGTTTCCTAAAGTCTGGAAGAATATCATTAGCTTGTATAACTATCTTCTCAGTTGCAGAACGTTTTTTTTATAATTAATTTTTGCATCACATAAAGCAACCCAAATATGCAACATTCCTGAGTCATCATTACACTTTATATCTACATGTTTTATTGTGACATTTGAGTAAAATTGTGTTATTGATTAAGGATTTTTGCCCAGTTTAAGGGCTTACATGCATGTGACCCCTGCATTTTATCACAACGCAAGAGAGACAGAATCCAACTGAAGCGCAAAGTCCTGCTGTTTTGAGTTTAAAGTGGGCTCAGTGGTTTTTAAATCGTAACACTTTTTGTAACATTTGGAAAACTTCCCCTCATATTCTGGCAGCTCTCCGAGAAATCTGTGCTTGAAGGAAAACTACTGGTGTCTATATCACGCCTGGCTCTCTAAAAGGAAGTGATTTTGAGTGTGGCTTTGGCACGATGTGGGTTATATTTGTTTGAATTTTGAGACCCAGCAGTTTCTCTGTGGCAGTCTTGAGATATCTACCCACTGCTTTGCACACAGCAATGGTGAACCGTAACCAGTGAGCTACTGCTGTGACTTTTAAAGAAAGTTGCTAAGAAACAAATTGTTCACATTTGAAATGACCTCTGGGAGCTCAGTGGAAGCATTATGCTGGAAAGGATTAGTATTAGTATTTTCTGAAGGTCTATTCTCTGAAAATACAAAACTACAGGTGGTCAGCAGTAAAAGCTGCCCATTCACTTACTAGGGGTTTGCACTCCACGATTTGAGAGAATCGTGATGATCTTGAGGGAACTTGGTGGATTCGTGATGATTGTGTTGACTGTCAAAAATTTTATTACGAATTGCTGCCAACCATGATAGCACGTGGGAATCGTAAGGCACAGTAGAGCTTAACAGACCTTGATGCGCCATTGTAGGGGATATTGATGTACTTGGCAACACGATTCCTTCAAGTTTTATCTCTTGGATGTACCCTGCCTCCTTATTATACCCAATTGTGCTCCAGGCATGCTTATAAATCCTGGAGCTCTGCGCTTTTTTAATCACGGGGATCGCGGACATAGTGCCCCAGTGTAAACCCAGGGTAACCAGGTATATTAAAGAAAGATGAAATACAGGGCTATCTCTTTGAAATAAAATGGAATTGGCCACAATGTCTTTCTGAAACCATTTGCTTACTCGTGTACCCGAGTGTCATTGACCCCTGCACTGGTTGAGAAACTTTTAGTAATCATAACCATCTTCAGGCAAAAGAATTATCGAGCATCATAAAGAAATGGCGACTGTCAGCACAGACAGGGAAAAATCAGTTTTAATAACTTTTTAGACATGTATTATAGACTAATAGACATGTATGCAATCTGTGTGTATGAGGTGCGTGTGTGTATGCTAGTTTTATTTCTCTTGAAATCATATGCCTTCTTCCATTTCTTTACACTTGACCTCTGACCTTTCCACTTTCTATGAATTGGTGATCGTTCCTCTGGTGCAAGTGAATGGTGCTGTGTAAGGGTTTTCTTTTAGAGAAATGAGGTGACTGTCGAAGCCCTAAAGCTAAATGAAGGCAAAGTGCCTGAAGCTGTACAATACACCCTAGACGACCAGTCTTTTACATGTACGTTTAACATACATTAAGCTCTGAACAACTGTCTTTAGAAAATCGAGCTATATCAAACAGAACTAAACCAATCTCACAGTCACAGCATCTAACCCCTGAATCATGTTCTGTTTACGAGGCTTTTTTTTTTAGGTTTTGAGCATGGATTTTCAAAGAAGAAAAAAAAAAAGATACGGTGCCAATTTCCAGGTGCGAGCGCTGACGAGAAACCAGGAATTTTTTAATTTTTTTATCCAGGCTAAGATGGATTTAGTCTTTACAAAGACTCATAAAAAAAAATAGTGAGTTGGCCTAGAAAATATATCAGTTGACACCCTTGTTATAAAGGAATGAGTGGATTTTGATGGTGATCTGTTCATTTTTTCCCCAATAGCTATACACAACAATCAGCCATAACATTAACACCATCAGCTTGGTCTGCAGATAGGTAGCCAACTATGTAGCAAGCTGCAATACACTGTGTTCTGTTTCAGCAGTGTAAGCGATAGTATCTCTTCTGTAGGATCAGACCAGGCACACTTGGCCTTCACTGCTCACCACATTACGAGCCTTGGGTGCCCATGATTCTCTTGCCAGTTCACTGGTTGTTCTTTCTTTGGAAGGTACTTACCACTGCAAATCAGGAACACAACACAAGACCTGCTGTTCTGAAGATTAATATACCCAGTCATTTAGCCATCACAACATGGCTTTTCAAAATCATTTAGATCCTCATGTTTGATCATTTTTTCCTGCTTCCAACACATCAGCTTCTAGAACTGACTGTTCACATCCCACTCCTGGGGAGGTGCCACTGGAATGGATAATCCAACGTTATTCACTTTTTGTTTTTAATGTTATGGCAGATTGGTGTATAAAGTATACCAGATATCACAGCGAAGAGATGTCCTGATATGGTGGAAAAAAACCCACATCTCTTATGTTAAAATTCATCAATAAAACCTCAGATTTTATTGTTAAAAATTATCAGATGCACTGTAACATAAAACGAAATGGAAATACCTCACTCCCACCCACTTTTCCTGATCCCCCGCCCACAAAAAAAGAAAGAAACCAACAAATAAAAATGGGTTGTACCATTCATTTCCTACAGCTCATTCACAGTTTTGTTAGCATTAGTAGATGTCTTTATTTCTCATTTCCCAGACCAGGCATCAATTTAGTAATCACACTATCCTTAGCATTATTTGCATACCAAAATCGATTTGTAGTCCATCAGTCATAAATAGTATATCTTACTACAGGTAAATTTACCGGTCCATAGTAGCTACCTCCACT
This sequence comes from Neosilurus mollespiculum, assembly GCA_030014195.1. Lineage (NCBI taxonomy): Eukaryota > Metazoa > Chordata > Actinopteri > Siluriformes > Plotosidae > Neosilurus > Neosilurus mollespiculum. The sequence continues at coordinate 38,092,118 of JAQMYF010000024.1, read as the reverse complement.
GAAAAGGGTGTGGGGAAAGAAAAAACTTCAGTTAAACATGGCAGCACAGCAGGTCATGTGGCAAACTGAACAGCATAAGAGAAGGCATTGGGACCCCTCGAGAAACAGGAGGATGGCTTCTCCCTTCCCTTCTCTGTGTGCCACCTGGTTGCGTACAGTGTATGTTTCAGACATTTTAAGACAAATGAATCAGTCAGGGGGAAAAAAAAAATTAAGGAATTGGCACAGTCCACAGACTTCAAAGTAGTAACCACGCTGGGATGCAGATTTGTACAGCATATTGACATATGCACAGAGAGGAGTGAAAGGGAAAATGGCTTATATGCCCATTCCAACTGAGGAGCTTAGTGATGCAGAGGAAGAAAAAGACAGCAAAACAGGCAAGGGGAACCCCTCTCAAGGCGAGTCTCAGTGAAAGTTCTCCAGCTTGCGTAACCTCAGGGGATTGGACGGCAAAGCCTGAGGAGTTGCAGTAGGAGCTTCTGGCTCAGGTGAGCTGAAGAGAACCCTGCCACGGTGATTAAACAGGTAGAAAGATGGGTGGTTTCTCAACGTATCAAACGTTCTGACAAAAGAAAGATAAGGGATTTATGTCAAACACGAAATTTCAGCAGATACTTAAAGGAAAAATTAATACGACTCTATACAGGGCAATTTAAAAAAAAAATAAAAGACACTTAATTCTACTTACTTGTGTTTAAGCTCTGAAGATGCGTCCATATCTTTAAACTCACCCGAGATGTGGACAATTCCACAACATGTAACCACAAACGCTAACAATGTTTGTAATACTATCTGTAAGCACAAAATAAGTATTTTAAACAAGTTTTACTTTTCTAATTCTAAACGGAGAAACTTACGAGAAAGGGGCAAATACTTACATCTATTGGAAGCGTTTCATTCTCTTTTTCTGTCAGTCGCATGTATGATCGATCTGGAAAAGAAGAATTGCAGCCAAGTTTATATGATGGTTTTAGGGCTAGATGAAACGGCCTAAGAATAAAATCTCAAAATAAATAAATAAAAAGTAAATAAATAATAAGAAATAAACAACAACAATAATAACTGGAACCTAAACCCGATTTATAATTTCAGATTTTTTTTTTTAAGCAAAAGAAATTATTCAGATAAGTTTTAACTATATCAACATGAAGAACAAAAACAAATAATTCCTGAATTAAACCATTTTTTGAGAACCCGGAATGGGGGGCAGATTTTATGGAGCCACTAAAGTTTAAAAACAGAAAAAAAGCAACAACAACAAAAAAAGTATGCATAGAAACCATTTGCCTTTTTAACTTAAAATCAAAACAAAACAAAAAAACACATCCATCTGATGAGGATAAACTACAAAGGATTAAAATATGTAATTCTATTCTTATAATATGTAATTCTATTCTTCATATCACTGCCTTATATTAAAACTTTATATAAATTCATTTATTAATCCTATTTTTCCTTGACAGGAACATATGTTGATATCTAGAGGTTACTGTTCTCAAAGCAAAGAGATTGTGATATTTAAATATTATATTGCAAGCTGATTTATTTACAGGTTCAGGGGTATGACACTAGATGGAGGGCAACAAGATCGAAACAAGTGCAAAGTTTAACATCTGTAATGTGATGAATTAAGATGAATTTGTGACACATTTTTGAAGTGACGATTTAAATTTGGGGTATTTTTTGCAAAAATGTTGCACTTCTGACAATATTACAACATTCGGGGTGCTGCTATTCTCTTCCGCATCGCCTTACAGATGTTAAACTTTGCACGTTTAGATCTTGTACCCTTGTCCCTTGAACTAAAACAGCTTGCAATATAATACAGAACCATTACCATCTCACTTTTGGTACTATTTATTATGAAACAGGCCATAAACACTAATAAATGGGGGGGTGACTCATACCTTTACTGCATAAAATATGCAGTCATATTACATTTGTTCAAAACTACTACTTTACAAGTGATGAGATGAACTGCTGTTTGCTCCAGAATCAGAAAGGCTTTCTCAGGAAATTCCCCTGGCCATCTCGAATTATCAAGATTTAAGATGGTGCCCACATTTTTGGAAACATTTTTCAAACTGTTTCATTCAGTTTGGGTTTGTATTGAAAATTTTCCCCCTTGCTAGATGACTAGTATGTTCAACAATGATTTATTTGAGGGAATGCACATTTTAATTCATCACCCCCCCCCCCTTTTTTTTCAGGATTTATGGAAGAACAGAGAAATTTATTACCATTCCATCAGTGAACAATTTCATAAAACGCCGGCATATTCTGCTCCATCTGTCTCCAGATTGAGTTTCTAACCTTGAATCTTGTTATCTAAAACCTTCAAATTTCATGAACTGAAGGGGGGGGGGGACGACTCAGAAAAGACTCCTGAGGTCTGGTGCGTATATAATAGAAGATTGATTTTCATCGCTGCTTGTATACATTAGTTATGAGGCGTTTTCAGTAAAGCTCAGCGTAATGAAAACTAAGCAGTTTTAGTTGGCCATTTTTAAAAATCTAAAGGTTTGATGGCCATTTGGATTTCATGCTTGTATCACTACCTTTATGACTTCATCATATTTAATCATGGAAAACACACAACCCATAATTACTAGCTATAGTTACTGTTCCTTATAGCTTTTCTTGATGCTTACAACCTTTGACTAACCTTCACCCCTGAGTGAAATTACATGTTTTGCGCATATTTAAATTTGAGCCTAATAATTTTTCTTCTTTCTGTTGAAGGAAGGGATTCCTGCCTGCAAGTTTCAGAGTTCATCCCTTACAAAAATCAAACCCCTAAAAACAAAAACCCCTGAAGCTTTACAGACATTAGACCAAATCACTAACTGCTCACATACTGATTTAAGCTGGAGGTTTGATGAACTAAAACTAAACACCGACTCGGATGAACTGAGACTTTTGAATTATTCAGACACTTAAACTAACATGAGGATCCAGGTCCATGAGAACAGAGCTAGCATGGCACAAGCTATTAGTCAGCAAACCTGGAACATAAAGCCTTTGGACTGTTTTAGTCGACTATTAGCATTGCTAGCTAGCTTTAGTGATTCTATAAGCCAGTGATAGTCAGATATGTGACCCAAAAACAAACAGTTGTTATTATTTAAATTTAATTAGGCAGCGCGTGATAGGCTAAACACAGTAACCGACTTTATCTTAACGACGGTCTCGTGCTGTCACGTTTGTCCATGGTAACAGAAACGAGCTGCGGTGAAACCCGGCGGCTGTAAAGCGCTAATCCACTTGAGTTCATTGAGCGCAGCCGCTCTCTGTCATGCTAACTAGGCGACTAGCTCGATAAGGCCGGTCTAAGTTGTGATGGAGGAAATTCTACAGAGTAAATATCACTCAGTTCACCGAATTTCTTCTGGAAAACTCACGCTGTGCCGCCGAGAAAGCCGCATGAGCCAAGGCGAACAGTCCTAAACCAACAACACCTTTCCAAAAGGACGAAGCCATTTTCACACGAGCGTGCCGCACTGCTTCCACTCGTCTAAAGCCAGCCTGCAGTGTGAAGTCGGCCTCAACGACCACTTCCGGTTACCATTTCCGCTTTGTATGAAGCGACAATATGTAAACATATGAACCATGTGGAATTATACAACTTAACAAAATGAAGATAAATCATAAACCAGGTACTATTCAAGTATTTATTTCATGTAATGTTGGCTCATATTGATGAGAATAAGTAAACAAACAACAATATATAGTAATAACAAAAATAAAAGTCTGTTTTTTGAGAAAAAAAGTCAATATTTATTGTGGCCTCCCTTTACAGCATTTAACCTTTCAGGCATAGTGTTCACATATTTTTGTATTTCTGCACTTGCTAAACCATTCCATATGGTTTGAAGTTCATTTATGCTATGCAAAAGTTAAAAAAAAAAAATTAAATAATAATAATAATAAATACAATTTGTGACACCTTTTAATTTTTCTGAAAATTTGGTATTTTCAGTGTTTTTGTTCATTAGCCGTACTTTTACCTCGATATGTTTTTTTTTTTTTGGTTCTCATTTCCTACAATAGGATTTTTTTCCACCATTTTTTTTACCAACAAATCATGAATTTTGAAGTAATTTTTTACTTCTTTTTATTAGGAGCCCTTTTTGGCAAAAGTGGTGGTGTGTAATCTTCACTGCACTCTACTGTATATGTATATATACACACACAGCAGTGTGCAGTGAAGATTATACGCCACCACTTTTGTGTGTATGTATGTGTGTGTGTGTGTGTGTGTGTGTGTGTGTGAAACGAGTAACAGGTTCGGAGGTGTGAAGAAAATGTGAGACTTTGCAGGATAATTAATTTTATATAAATAGAAAAGAAAAAAGATGCTCTATAAATAAAGAATAATTCATGTTCAGTAAAGCTTTGATAATAAAATAATATTATTATTCCATGTATGGTGTAAACACGTAATTATATAATTATAAGGTATTTTAGAAAATACTGTTTTTCAGTTGAAACTTGTGTTTTGAAATATCCGCTTAACGGTGACCGGAAGTCAAATCTGCTCTGGGTCTGAAGAAACGTCAGGGCATCCGCCATATTGGAAGTGGCAAGTTCACCCTGTAAATCAATACAGGTATACGTGGAAACTGGATTATCCGAATAAAAGAAGCACTAAAGGTTACATTCAGCCAGTTTTGATAAGTTGTTTTTTATATTCAATGATATATGTTCATTTTAGTACATACGCATCACTCAGCCATTTGCCGAACCGCTTAATCCTAACACTATGATTGCATGAGGGTTGAGCCCATTGCAGCAAACACCGGGCGAAGGCGGGGCACACCCTGAACAGCTCGCCATACAATTGCAGGGCAATACATACACAGACATTCACACTCACACCACACTCAGGGGCAGCCAATTAGCCTGATGTGCATACCTTTGGACTGTGTTAGTAAACCAGAGTACTCAGGGGAAACCCACGCAAGCATGAGGAGAACATGCAAATTCCACACAGAAATACCCAAGTCTGGGACTCGAACCTGGGACCTTATTCCTGTGAGGCAGATGTGCTAACTACTACACCACCATACCACATTTTAGTACTACTAATGGCAGTTACTGAGACAAAATAATAAATGTCTGCAAATCAAAATAATACCATCCAACCACTACGAAAGAACAATGTACTTAAAATGCATTTAAAATTAGGAGCGCTTCAGGAAGTCTCTGGGAAGGTAAATTGACAAAATAATCAAAAGGCACTTTTCCGGTAAAATGAATTATCTTAAACAAAGAACCTAAATCAAGGTACTTACATAAAAAAAACTTTATTAATAATGCTAGTTCATAATGGAATTGGATAAACAACTAACATGCCAACGTTCGGCCTCAACTGGCCTTCTTCAGAGCAAAACAGTAACTGAGGTCACAACATGCTTTTCCAGCCTGGGTTGTCATTAGCTTCATGACACTCAGCCAGCAGAGGTAAGCAGCTCAGGCACAGAAAAGCATCTAAATAAGATTTAACAATGTGAAGCAAACAGTACAGAAATCAAAAGATACCCAAAGACTTGACAACGGGAAGCCCTAGTGGAGTCCAACACGCACTGGAAATGAGTTTGATTGTGTGTCAAGGGTGTATACACAGCTCTCGCTTCGATTATACAGGGACTGGATAACTTGCAAGTTTCCTGTACACCTGCAGCAGCACCCCCCCACCCCCTCTATTTTTAAACAAAAAGTCATCACACCTAATACTGAATTAGTTTCATTTATTACTGTTTACTGGGTTTTATAGAATTTTTATGTAAAGATCTTTAATTTATTGTTAGTATTTATATGTAAATATGAGGCATCTTTGTTCCACACCATTCCTTTGTGTACAGTATCTACTGGGAGTCTTACAGAACCTGCCTGGAAATGTTGACTTCATTATATTTTGGTCTGAAAATGGTCCCTTATATATAATATATAATATATTTCTTTATTGAAGTGCTTTACTAATATTTCTTTTAATGTAACATTTCATTTTGTGCTGGAAAACTAATGTTTGGAAATCTAAAGTGGGTTTTTTTGTACTAACTTGCTAATATACAAATTAATTCATTCATTCATTTTCTGAAGCTCTTAATCTTAATTAGGGTCTCAGCCGACTCTGGGCGAGGGCAGAGTACACCCTGGACAGCTCGCCAGGCCATCACAGGGCAGAACACACGCTGACGGCAATGCACCCTACTCGTGACGAATGTCAGCAAGGGTTCTTTTACATGCCTCTCACCACAGACAGTGAGAGACATGGCCTGCATTTGAAAACCCAGTTAACTGCACTGGGGGGACAGCAGTGACATGCCGTTGATAGTGGGGCTTGAACCCCTGGCCTTGGGATCAGTAATCCAGCACCCTACCACCGGGCCACCACCGCCTAATATACAAATGATAAAATAAAAATCTATAGCAAAGTTGATACTGAAAAAATAGGGTGCCTAAAACTTTTACACAGTACTGTTTACTTTAAAAAAAAAAAAAGCCTCTTTGTTTTTGGTGTGTGTGTAATTTGTATTGACACTGCAGTCTAAAAAGTAGTTTTGAAGCTAACTGCGCATTCGAAGCGCAGCAGTACACGAAAGAACACTAACGCCTTTCCTTTTCCTGTGACGTAAACGGAAAGGGGGCGGGTCACACCTAGAATCAGGAACAGTCTACACAAACCGATTTCTCCTCCCCTGTATATTATCTTCTGACCCAGTCATCCAGCCTGCGATGTTTTAACCTAAAAGAAATGCCAACATGGGCTCTCAGCGGAAGTACCACGCTACAAAGGGAGCATGGGGGAAGCTGCCTTTGTGCTTTTTGGCTAGCCTGTCAGTTTGTTTGTGTTTTTGCAGAGCAGAAGACAGTGCGATGGAGAACATCGTGACTGAGAAAAAGGCTGAAGAAAGCCACCGACAGGACAGTGCCGACCTGCTCATCTTTATTTTACTCCTCACCCTCACTATCCTGACGATATGGCTCTTTAAACACCGTCGCTTCAGGTTTTTACACGAGACTGGACTGGCCATGATATACGGTGAGCATGTCACTGGGAGCTAACTGCAGTCATGTGATGCTAGCGAGACAGCTAGCAAGCTAATCCTTAAAACAAATGCAGTAAAGTGATGTGGTGGTGGATAGCTTAGGCTGTGTGTTGATGTAAGGTGTATGATAACACCTGCTCACACACTAGTTCTGTGGAGAAGAGGCTCAGCATGACTGAGTTCATAGGCCAGAGCATGTTAAAGGCTAGTTGGCTAGCTGAGTCTTTTTTTTTTCCTGGTAAACAAACAAACAGCTTTCTGAAAATGTGTTTGCTTATTTGCATACTGCAGACCAAAACCTTTACTAAAACAGCACACATTCAAAGAGCTGCTGGAGATGACTGGGAAGAACCCATAGCTAATTATCGTTGCAGGAAGTGTTTTGCCTACTCATGACAGCAAAAACACACAGTTTACGTTCTCTACATGATTTACGGCAGCATCTTGTGACGTCATCACCATAAGCATTTCCTCTGTGCATGCTTAAAGTACAGAGTAATAAGGAAAAGGAGGTTAAATCTACACACATGTAAAACACAGACGTCGCTCTGCGCTGTAATACGATCATGACTGAGAAATTGTCTGCAAGGACATTATCTTCAGATGGTGTAAGCTGTCACCTCTTCACATTAGCCCACTTGTTTTTCTGTCACTAGGATTGCTGGTTGGGGTCGTGCTCCGTTATGGGATCCATGTGCCTCGAGACATCAACAATGTTACACTGAGTTGCCACGTCAATGCCAGCCCTGCCACGTTACTGGTTAACGTAAGTGGCAAGTTCTACGAATACACACTGAAAGGCGAGATCAGCGCCAACGAGGTCAAGGATGTTCAGGACAATGAGATGCTTCGTAAGGTAAAACTCAAACTTTGCACACGGATTAAAGTTTGCTCGGGATTCACAGTGCAATACCCCACCCCACTCTTCCCGCCTGTACATGCACACATATACAACACACTTTGGAGATCTTCCCAGATTGATATGATAAGGGTCACGCACCCAGTGTGACTTCACTTGTAGTACCATCCTTTCAGCAGTGACCTTCTATTCCCCTTAGGCCTTTAGAATATGTTGTAGCGCTGCCTATCACAGAATTTTCTGAAATCAACTCCTCCCACAGATTTTCTGGGAGTTACGTCAGACTTGGCAGGCATGTTGGACACATGCAAAGAATAAGCTTATCATATAATGGTGATCAGGTGATTTTTATTTCCCCTTGAGAAAATAAGTTTCACCATGTCTCTAGGTGCCTTCCTTTTGAAACCAACTACAGGTTTTCTTGGAAATTCGTCAAACCTGGTAGACATGTTGGATATGTGCTAGGAATAAACATATAATCATATAACAGGGATCGGAGGATCTTTTAACACAGTTATGTTATTATGTAATAAACTTCTTCACACTCCTGAATACTGGCTCGAACAATGACCTTCCTCACAGAAAGACCCCTCATGGTAAAAGTAAATAATTCATCTTATAAAAGTTAATCATACAAAGAAAAATGTTTTTGCCATCTGATGAACTAAAATCCCAAGTAATATCAGTACTGTGATCAGTTTCACAGGAAAAGCTTATTTGGCGGGGGATGTTGTGATCACTTGTTAAATTTAAAAGCATTGTCCCTTTGTCACTACACATAATGTTTGGAAATGAGGACTGATGAACTCATTCTTTTAGAAATCATGCAAACTCCACAAAGAAACACCCTGGCCAAGCCTTGAACCCGAACCCAGGACCTTGCAGTGAGGTAGACGTGCTTAGTAATACACCACCGTGCCGCCCCATTACGCAATTTTCAAATCAATTCAACATTTGAATTCTTTAATTGTATGGCCACTTATTAATCACTAGAAATATGTATTTGCGAAATATTTTAGGCCATTTTGTAAAGGTCACATTGACTTTGTGTCATGTATCCCTAATGTAATAAGGTATTTATAAAATTGTTTACTAAGGTTTAACCAGTCTTTGGTGTGAGATTAATTTCACTTTCATTTGGTGATCCTAGACTACTGGTGCCATAGATTAGTTACGTGTAATCAAGCAATTCAAAACAATGAGTCGGATAACTGTAATGTGATCAGGTAGCTGCTTACAAACAGAGCTTTGTCAGTCATGAAATCTCAACAATGGAATATCTGGGTCTATGAAAATGCCAAGAGTGTTCTCTCAGTCGCTGTCAGCTTTGAAAATTGTCTGGATTTTACAATTAGTCAAGTATTTAAAAAAAAAATAAAATAAATTTCTACTGTTTATGCACTTATATACTATTTTTCCACTTACGTATGAGTTGGCTGCTGTGTCCGGTTACAGAATGAAGATCAGTTACCAGGGCCCACCATGAGGAGGTCACCAATCTTGGGCCATAATGTACATTCATTAAAACCTCTCTCTCTCTCTCTCTCTCTCTCTCTCTCTCTCTCTTTCTCTCTCGCTCGCTCGCTCGCTCACTCGCTCGCTCTCTGTTGTATTTACTCTATATATATATATTTATGCAGGGGTGTGGTGGCCTGGTGGTAGGATGCTAGCTTAAAGATCCAGTGCTCGGGGGTTCAAGCCCCACTGTTACCAAATAGACACTGCTGTCCACCCAGTGCAGCTAACTGGGTTATCAAAGTTGTCTGTATGTAAAAGAACCATTGCTGTCGTTCATAAAGAAGCTACTTCTTTATACTTATACTACCTCAGTTAGAATGAGTAGGCGTGTGCAGACTTTTGACTGGTACTGTGTTTTATGGCAGATGTTATAAACAATTCTTCCTTCACCAGGCTCATTTTTTTTCCTTCTACTGAAGTTATGCTGCAATCCACTGTACCCATAACTCTGAAAAACATCTAGTACCGTGACTACCCTTGTTCTTCTAAACAGTTACCGTGATGTTTGGGGATTCCTCCTCCATGTCCGGTACAAATACTTATACTCAGGAATTACTGATATTGAATCATTTGATGTGAAATAAATCATTTACACAGTAAACCATTAAAAAAATCCCTTTGCAAACAACTTCTGTGTAAATAAACGTTTCCTCATGCCTTTCATGCACCAGCATGTCTCCTAACTACATGAACTACCAGTCCGCTGTGGGAACAGTGAATAATCTATACTTATTTTCTCTCTCCAAAAGCACGGCTAGACCCCTGTTAATGTGTGTCAGTAACAAGTTAACATGGCTATGTTTGTGTTGTGTTTGACTGTAACACTCAATGCAATGTTTACACGATACATGTTCTGAGTCCTGCCATGTTAAATTGGGTGGATTCTAATAGAAGCACTTAATAAAAAAAGTTTTCTTTAAAGGTTTTAGTGCACTAGGGCTGCGGTTGATGCTATTACTGTGTACCCTATTTAGGGAGCTTATAGAGCAAGCCAATTGAGATTTGGAAGTCACCCCTAAAGATGCCCCCTGGTGTCTTGTTACCCCTCAGCCAGTTATTGCTGGAGGGGTATTGTCATTGGCTTGGCGAGCGGGTGGCGGCATGACAATAACTTTTGTCTGGGCAATTGCTCGGCTCATGCACAGGCCAGCTTTCTGAACTTATGCATAGGCATTCCCTATGACCTAAAGGTGTGTGCGGGGTAGCTAATTTGCATATGTGACCTTTGACCTTGGCACAGTGACCTTGAGCATATAAAGTCTCTCCAGGCTATTGCTCGGCTCATATGCATGATAGCTTTCGGAACTTTGGCATAGGCACTCCCTACAACCTAAACCTGTGCACAGAGTGGCTAATAAAATGTCGATTGTCCGAAATTGTTTGTATGGGGTATAACTTTTGTCCTCCGTGCGCTTGAGGCATCCTGGCTGAGGGGTTACGGTGTTCTATAGAAAGCTCTGTATGGACTCCGAAGTAAGATTGCAGATAGTTTCTGGTCCCGGTACCTCATTCGTCCACTCCAAGCAAGGTCATTTCTAGAGAGATGGCTGGGGCATCTGCTCCAGCCTGAACTTATTGCTCCGTTTCAGGATTCGCACAGTTTGTTTAGTCAGTGCGTGAAAGTTTTATACCTGCGTACAAACGTGACATGCCATCAGTTTATATTCGCGGATCATGCGGAGAGCACGCACACAGCTCGTTATCCATCACATTCGTTCATATTCAGCATTTACTCTGGTTTGTTAAAGATAAGTTATCAAACTGTTTTGGTTTTATTTCGTTTTTGATTTCATTTGTTATCAGTTTGTTCTCTCCAGCCCTCGGGAATCAATTGTGCGTATTGGGATTTTTGCAATTCGTTAAAGTTTGGTTTTTCAATTCATTATAGGGTTAAGGCTGCTTTACAATACAGGTTGATCATAACTTGCTCTTTTTCAGGTGACCTTTGACCCAGAGGTGTTTTTCAACATTCTTCTGCCGCCAATCATATTTCATGCGGGATACAGTTTGAAGCGGGTATGACCATTTATTTCTATATTGCATGGCAAAGCTTAGATAAGATAATTGCATTTTAATGAGATGATTTCGTGCCTTTTTAAGCCTAAGGACTTCCCATTTCTCAGAAATGTTGGTAAAAGTTAAGAAGATGTCATTATTATTCTCTTTGTGTTTCAGCGACATTTTTTCCGGAACATGGGCTCCATTTTGGCCTATGCCTTTGTTGGAACAGTGGTGTCCTGCTTCATCATTGGGTCAGTGTGCTTCATGAATTTTTCAGTATCTGTTCTGCACTGGCTCTTTTTCTTGTCTGAAGTCACAAACACAAGTTAAATGATGGTTCTGTCTTTGCAGCTTGCTGATGTATGGTTGTGTGGTGCTTATGAAGTATACTGGCCAGTTGGGAGGAGACTTTTTCTTCACCGATTGCCTGTTCTTTGGGGCCATCGTTTCAGCCACGGACCCAGGTATGTTTTAAGAGCCGAATAACTGTCGAATCGAAGCTTGGATGATGGGACTCGGAGGTGTTTTATTCAAATACATCACTACAAAGTGGGAGCTGTACCATAATATGCATATAATATCTCATATTATGTTATGTATAATATATCATGTTGTGTAACATCAGTATAAGGAATGGCAAAACCAATATTTTTATTTTGTATATAACTATTTTAATATCTACTTTTTTAATACTCTTACATATCAAAAATACAATATGTGTTCATACCTCTATCATACTAGGAGTTGTTTGTACATGTTCCGCCCTTACTTTAAAACTCACAAGGGTATTATAAAGTGATCTCAAAAGCTTGTTTTGCATTTTGTGGCTCTTGAATTCTAGTGACTGTCCTGGCCATCTTCAACGAGTTACAGGTGGATGTCGACCTCTATGCACTACTGTTTGGAGAGAGTGTGTTAAACGATGCTGTTGCTGTGGTGCTTTCTTCGTAAGTCCTCTTTACTACAAGAATTATAAATGTATATAATAATAATATGTAAATATAGTTAGTTACAGTTTACAAACTAAATATAAAATAGTGTAATCTTCTGTTGTGAACGGCGTCATTTGGGTCCACTTGTCCCCTTAAAGGGAGATATTCTGTCTGATCACCTTTATCCAATGATCAAGAATATCCATCTCGATGTGCATGGTCTGTTTTGACATGATGATGATGATGACGATGATGAGGATGGCTTTGTGGACAGGGTATTAGGGAAATTGATGTAAATCATGATGCTATGCCATTCACACTTAACCCAATTTAACATCTATATGAGATTTTGGACTTCCATATTAGCACTGTTTACTACCCTCATCAAACAACCAGTTGAAGAAATATCTTTTGTCCGGTTAGTTATCTTCCCTACAGTTCTATAGACTCATTTTTTTTTTGGTGGCCCACAGTGTTACCTTGGGTTTACACTGGGGCACGATGTCTGCAATCTTCGTGAAGCTCCACGTTTTATTGAATCGCGATGTATGACCACGCTTGGGACACGATTAGGGTATAAAAAGGAGGCAGGGGAAGAAAACTTGACGGAATCGTGTTTCTAAGTTCATCAAGATCCCCTAGGATCCCCCTAAGGCGCATCCAGGTGTGTTATGCTCTGTTAAGGTCTGTTAAGCTCTACTATGATTCCCACGTTCTATCACGACTGGTGTCAAATTGTAATCCATCATAATGGTCATGGCAAAATATTTGACCGTCACAAATTTGGCGACGATCAGTACGATCCCCAGGGTAAACCCAGGGTTAAAAAGATACATTTCAACATTTCATTTGTCTGAAGTCTGTGTACATGCAGATACAGTTTTAATCAGTTTTATTTCAAATGAAACCTTTTGCATGCTTTATGGGGAAGCCCAACATCCTGAGAAAGACACAGCAAATGAACTATGAACTGGAAGAGTTACTATGCAATACTATGATTGGTTAGGTATGTCAGGATGTAATAACAGGTTGTATCTATTCTGTTTTATCTAAGCAACAGAAACCCTAAAATTATAAACATTAAGTGACACAAATAACTAAACTAAAAGGGTTTAATATCTGTTTTGTCTGACTGAAACCAACAGACACTAGCTCTATAAAAAAATTTACTCATTACACAGTCAGCGGATGCAAAGCAAATCAAAAAAAATGTTGGGATGGTGTGTTGAAATTAAAATGGGAAACAATGATTAATTTGATGCTTTACCTCATAAACTAGATTACATTTTTTTTTTTTTTTTTTTTTTCAAATTAAACATTTCATTTTGATGCTTGCTACCGATTTTTTTTACCCTTTTGTAATGTTGCCATTCCTGTTTAGAAAACTTGTGAAAAAATGAAAATGTTTAGGAAGTGAAGACACCAAGTGCTGAAATGTTTCAGGGATTATTTTGTCTTACATTTACATTTACAGCATTTGGCAGACGCTCTTATCCAGAGCGACTTACAATTATCATTTTTTTTTATACAGTTGAGCAATTGAGGGTTAAGGGCCTTGCTCAGGGGCCCAACAGTGGTGATAGTGGGGATTGAACCGCTGACCTTCGGGTCAGTAACCCATCGCCTTAACTGATTAAGCCACCCCCTTGTCTTATTTTTTTCTTCAAACAACTCTTACAGTATGCAACAGTACAGGGTCGTCATTCTCACATTTTTCATTTTAATGTCCACCAAAATATTTTCCCTTGGGGAAAGTCCAGCGCTCCCACCCTCTTCTTTAGTAGCCATATCTTTATAATGTGTGCAGAATGCTACTTTGCATCGTCTTGTTGAAATATGAATGGTTGTCCCTGTTAAATCAAAAGGATAAATCTTGCTCCCAAACCTCAGTGTACTTTTCTGCACTAATGGTGCACACAGAAATGTAAGTTACCTTTGCCAAGGGCACTGACACACCCCAATTCCATGACAGACCCATTTGGACTTAAGCTTTTGAACTTATTGCTAACAGTCTGGGTGGTACTTTTTGATTTTGGTTTAGTGCACACAGTGCCCATAGCCTTCAGAAAAGACCTGGAATGTGTGAAGGATTGGAGAGCATGGGTGTTTAGGCTTGTGCCCTTGCTCTTTATGCACCCGAATTCCTCCATATTTCAAGAATTGTTAAAAATAAAGATATCATGTACCATGTAGGGAGAAATATTCAACTCCCTTCCTCTTTCTAAATATCTCAATAATATTACTGTGCATCTGTTAACAAACTGGAGCCTCATTACTCCTCAAAAACTAGACCTTTTCTGGATACGGCTTTCACCTGTTGACATCATCTATTTAAAATCACCTCATTAATCCATAAATTATTGTACCTGATTATAAGCCCATTATTACCTGTCCCTACTTTTTTGGAATGTGTCTGCAGGCCTGGAAATCAGGAATGGACATATGTTAATAAATGAAATTAGGCTGACCAGGGTGCATGTAAAATATTGGGTACATTCTCTCTATAATGCAATACACGTCAAAGTAGATTAAGACATTAGTTAAATTATACAGTAGCACTCAGGCCAAATTGGATTTGTTTTGTTGTGGACTGTTTAAGTAGGAATGTTAAAAGCAATCTATTGATTTTCTAATTTGTTGGAAGTGTACAACACAACAGTCTAGTCCTTTAACCTACAGTTAACACTGGGAACCAATCCAAGCAAACTATTAAATATTTACAAGAGGTCACAACAAAAAATAATGTAAATGAAAGACTGCCAGAAAAACACAACAGACATCAACAGACTGGAACACAGGTGGAGCAAATGTAGTAAATTTATATGTATACAGTATACCTGCACTACATATATGTGTGTTTGTGTTCACAAAAGGGTACGTTTTAAATTATAGCGGAGCTCCTGGGCGGTGCAAAGCGCCATGCAAGTGGAGACCCATTGATGAGGAAAAAGCATCTAACCATTGAGTTGCTTTTGGGAAATGGGAACCCTGTGGTGATATTTCTCATGCCGGGGTATAACTATCGTTACGGGAATGAATCTTGCCCTCCGAATTGTTACTTTGAATTCTATGTGCTGTATACAGTGGGTATCTTTTTTGTTTTGTTTTTTTTTTTTTAGCTGGCAAAATAAACTGTTACGCAATGCATTACTCATTGGAATAGAAAGGCTTTTAACCCAATTGCATTGAGGAATCTCATGATGTTTCCTTCACGTATAACGTACTTACGGAAGTGAATTTATTCAGCAGACTGGCATCTTGCTACTCTGTCGTGATATCAGAGCTCGCATTGGGGTTTCTTCCATCCTATGGATACTCGCTCGCACTCTTACTAGGCTAAATTATTTCTTAGATATTTTTTAGCTAATTGTCATTGATTCTGTCAGCAAATCCTACATTTTATAGAGTAAGCAATTCACAAATAAACAACTCAATATATTCTTTTGTTTTTGACCTGTGATCAGTTGTAATAATTCTGATTGCATTCCTAAACCATTCCAGTACTTGGAAATGTAACTAAGCAAACAATCGACTATGGGTGGCAAGGCATTGTCAAAAGATCTCAGGGATAAATTTGTGGATGGGCTTGTGCAAAGAGATGTTTTTAAAAAAATGCAAAGTCTTTATCAATCTCTAAGAGCTTTATTTAAAAGTGGAAAGTTTCTGGTAGTACTGAGATCCTTCTGAACTGAAAGCACAATTTTGTGTTATTTGGAGTGATGCTGAATTTGAAAGGCTGTGCTAGGTAATGTTTGGTTAGCTTCTGTGTTGATTAGCTACTAACCTACTGTCCTATCTGTGGTCACTAGTCTTGTGGTCACTAGAAACCTTTTAGAAGCAACTGAGGTAATGTTTACTCAGCTGTGGTTCGGATGCTGTGTTTGAGTGCTTACATGTATTTAGTTTGATGGTGTTTTATATTATAATGTTTATTCTGTCATACTTCTCTTTTGGTCACCTAAGTCATTTGTTAGTGTTGTATTGCCATGGCAACGGTTGTTCAAGAATTTTGGGGGGCGGATCTTCTGAAGGCACACCGATTGTTTTTTGAATTGATGACTCACTAGTTAAAGCTAATAAATTTCTGAAAACAATGTCTGGGTGCATACGGTATGTGTGAATGTCTTTTAGGGGCTAATTTCAGGTCTTAATTTGGAAATTCAGCACAAATCTGGCAACCATGATTAGTCATATTGAAAGTACTCAGACAAGTTATTAGACTGCACCCTGGAATAGCCAATATGGGTTGCTCTAAAAATTTATTACCATGTGTAAGACAAGTGAGATTTACTTGCCACTTAATTTACTTTTTTGTTAATCTATGTTGTTAACATTTGTTTACTGACTGAACAAAATCAGTGACCATGAGCTGGTGATGCTTGTTGCATTCTCACTTATTTGAAAAGTGCAAAAAAAAAAAAAAAAAGATTATCCCTATTCACTTTTGCTTGTAATGTTTGTATTCTGAATATGTTTCATTTTACTTATTACGTATTAAACAATACTTGTCGTGGAATGTTCCTAACACTTGTGTTTTCCTCCTGCTGGACTTGTGTTCACAACTCAGAATTTTCCTTTATTACCGGCGACACAGTGGGGTGGGCCGGCACTGCCCTGGAGGTGTGGCTCAATGCAAAGAGGGCAGTAACCACAAGCAAAGAGCATCCCTTAATGGGTGTGCTGCATAAGTAGCTTTGACTCTGCAGTTAGTTTCTTCTCTTGCGTGTGCATTGCTTGGTGTGATCCAGAATATGCAGCGTGAATTACCCACAGTCAAACCTCAAACCAGGTTCTGTTTCTGTACCAGACCTTAAACTTAGACAATCTGCACTAGTTGGCATAACTTTATTTTGCATTCCATATGATCATATGGTTTATTCACAAACTTTATTAAAATCATCAAAACATCAGCGTGTGTTACGAATCTGGGACCAGGTTCAGTTTAGGGGTATCACATCCTTTTACTTATAATTAGTGGGATATTGAGGCTGTACTGTGGGGAATTACTTGCTGGATGAAAAGTCTGCTGTTAGAGGGTTTGTCCCTCAGCAGCTGTCTTGTAGAACATTCACTTAAGCTAGCTACCCTTATATCTGTCCAGCTTACAACTTTTTTTGTGTTGCGTAGTGCTTTATGTCCTTGATGTATGGGAAAACGTCTGTCCTGGATTTCTACTTAGATAAGGAGAAAGAAAAACGCGCATATGCCAAATGTATTATTTTTGTTTAATTTATCTTTTAAAAAAAAGTAAAGGACTACAATAATTGAATAACCAACAACACAAGAGTCAGTGTAGTAGTTTAAAATCTCCTTCAGAGTCCAGTCTGTGTTTACAGTATTTATTACAGTATTTTAGACTCTTATATCTTGTTTTATTAGAATATTATATATCTTGTTTTGGTTCCTTTTTCTGTGTGCAGGACGTCAACAAAACGTTGATTTGGCTAGTACGAGTTGAGTTAATAGTTAATAGGAAATGTGGTTCATTGTATTAGGTAGGTAGGGCATGGTGTGCTGTGCATCCTCTTCATTTTCTCTGATCTTTATGCTTTTCATAGAGACAACACAACTTTACTATTGTTTGTGTTGAATTCTGTTTACCCACCCTATGTGTTTACTTTTCTTTTTAAGGTTTCAGAGAACTCAGTGTATATCAATGTCCTTATCTTGTTTGTTTGTCCATTTTAGATCTATTGTTGCATATCAGCCTGAGGGAGATAATAGTCATACATTTGAAGCTATGGCCATGCTAAAGTCGTTTGGTATGTTTCTGGGAGTCTTCAGTGGTTCCTTTGCTCTTGGAGTGGCTACCGGTGTAATGACTGCCCTGATATCCTTTACAAGCTTCAGATTTTGGTTTATTCTGTAAAAAATATTCTGTATGGGCAGATCTGCTCATCAGTAGCATGGTCTTGTTTTTGTGGACAGTTTAGTGGTCCATTTGTAATTTGCTTCAGGATCCCATTAAAGTGTCCATAAATTAAATTAGATTTAGTGAGCGAATGTAACACAACCCAGAAGGTATCAAATAGCACTTTCTAGGTAACTGGCTATGTTTTATAATGGTATATAGCAAGAAAAGATGTGGGTTAATGTTGTCATGATAACCTTGTCAGCTATGTTAAATGCTTAAAAATACACTTTCACTGAATGTGTTTCAGCACACAATGCCTAAATAGAATGTGTAATGCATAAAGGCAAGTAAGACTCCTTGATTCTTTCTCACGTTACCAAATTTACTAAATTGCGGGATTTTCAGCTACTAGAAACAGCCCTGTTCTTCCTCATGTCCTGGAGCACATTCCTGTTGGCTGAGGCTTGTGGCTTTACAGGTGACCTGCCCTGATTCTGACAGTAATTTTATGTGTATTAGTGTAAGTTATTATTTTTTAAATTGAAATGTGGTTATGTATGTTGTTTGTGGTGTGTTTAGGTGTAGTAGCAGTTCTTTTCTGTGGAATTACACAGGCCCATTACACCTATAATAACCTCTCCCCTGAATCACAGGATCGGACAAAGCAGGTAAAATCAATTTCATACATCACTTGAACAATATTAATCAACAACAACCGAAAATCTTTGTCTCAAAATATTGCAACTTTAAACAAAACTGAGGCACGCCTTCATTCCAAAATCACAACAAAATCTTCATCCCAAAAACAAAGTTCAGTGTGGAATATAACCTCCATTTGAGCTAATACAGGCTGTAATTCATCTGCGCACGGATCTGACGAGTTCTGCCTGTTTCTGCCTGTTCTGTGGTGCTGGTACTCAGCCTGATACACGGCACCCGTGTGATCCCACAAGTGAATATGCCGGCCAAGGAAGGACACTATATGCCTGCTGCTGCAGATATCTGCCTGTGACACAGGCAGCTTATGGGCGAGCATCGTCCTGTTGGCACACCGGAGGTCAGGATGGTTTGAGGAGAAGGGTGTCACCACAGGCCATAGAACATCATCAAAGTAGTGTCTGGCAGTTAAGGTGCCATCAATAACAACCAACTGCATCCTGTAGTTTGAGTTGCCAGCCCACACCATGACTCCTGTACCGCTCCATCGGGTGACTGGTCGGACACAGCATAGGGCAAACCGCTCTGCTTGTCTCCGCCACACACGCTCACACCATCAGCTCTGGACAGGTAGAATCATGACTCATCTGAGAAGAGAACAGAGTTCCACTGCCCTAATGTCCACCTGCTGTGCTGGCGAGCCCACTCAAGACTATTTCTTTGACCCGGTGCTGTCAGAATCATCCCTCGGAAGGGGCGCTGAGCCCGCAGGTTGTGTCCTCGGAGGTGCCTCTTCACGGTGTTGGCCGAGATCCTAGTCTCGTGTCTTGGTGTCTCCTGAGCTGTCTGGATGGCTATTCGGAACCGATATCAATGGTGCTGGAGCACAATGTACTGGTCTTGCTCTGGGGTAGTGGCACATGCTCAGTCTCAACCTGGCGTTGATGCAGGCGGCTAATTGTTGACACATTGCAGCCTAATACTATTTAATAATACTACCTAATAATAACCCGAAAACTTTCAAAAGGGTTAACGTCATGACTCTGGCATGCCAGTAAATACGTATAAATGATTCTCCATTCTCTCTGAACCATTCTTTTATTATATGATTCCCCATTTTATATCCGTGCCATCAGGGAAGGAAAAAGTCCATTGATGTGATAACCTGCTCATTCAGTACATTCAGCTCAACAGCTGACTATAATACTACAATTATATAAACAAGTTTATTTGAGTAAAATTGTACAACTTCATAAACATTTTTCAAGTTATTTGTTGCTTCTAAACATAAACTGTCATGTTTAAAAAAATGTAAAAATAAACCATAAAATCATTTCCTTGCTCTTTACCTTCCCATGTAGTAAATTCTACATAATATTTACCTCAGACTCGGTTGATATCACAGAATTGTCCACTCAACTCAGAAATTTGTTTTGGCGACTGTTTATCAAAGTACTATTCAAAAACTATAAAATTTTCACTGAGTTTGAGACCACATTTTGTTCAATTTCTAAGATTTCAGCTTCAGTGACTGTGGCAAGCTGTAAGTGGTTTGTTTGCCATTTCCAGTCAAGCATTATTCACTTGGAATAATGTTTCATAATCTTTTAATCCCGAGAAAGCGGATCAGATTGTGCCTTTCCAGTAGAGTATATACTAATCAGTGTTATTCACCTTCTGTCAGTGTTTTTTTTTTTATATTTATTTAAGCGCTGGTGAGTGTGTGTGTGTACATATGTTTGTATATATGTATGTATGTATGAATAATAATGAAAGCAAAATGTTCTGTTTGGCTTTGATCCTTTTTAGTTATTTGAGCTGCTGAATTTCTTGGCTGAGAATTTTATCTTTTCCTACATGGGCCTGACCCTGTTCACCTTCCAGAACCATGTCTTCAGCCCCGTCTTCATTGTGGGAGCATTTGTATCCTAAAATGGTGCTGAGATGGAGACATTTTGAGTCCTAGCTGTTGATTCATTTAATACATTAGTGTATGGGAAGTTCACTTTTGTGCAAGTAGGTAAATGATGAACAGAAGCATGAACCCTAGTCAGAATAAAGTTTCTGAAGTATCACAAAACAGGCTTTAAATTCATGAGTTTAGCAGTGCTCCAGTCTTAATTTGACATTGACCTCATTTTGGCTCATTCCACATAGGAAGTGGTTAGTGACTATCTACCGAGTGAACCACAGAGTTTTATGTGTGACTGTATGTGTGTCACTTCCCTTATTAAAACAGGAATGGCAAATATCTTGTGCTTAGGGGTTTTTGGTTCCTTAATGACTTTCTATTCCAGTTGTCCATTTTCCTGGGCCGTGCAGCTAATATTTACCCACTGTCCTTTCTGCTCAACCTGGGCCGCAGAAAGAAGATAAGCTCCAACTTTCAGCACATGATGATGTTTGCAGGTTTGTTGATTTTGAGTTAGACTGAAATAATACTTTATGTATTAAGAAAACACAATAATTAAATCTGAATGGTTTCATGTGAGCTTTCAGAAAAGAAGTAATTTTACGTTTGTCCATTGCTTTGGAAAAGTATAAAATGGTGAAAAAAGAGTCATGAAGTTGGAGTATTATTATCTTAGTGGAACATATGATATCTTTTATTTACTGACTCTTAAAAGTACACATTCAGTGAATACGATTAGGACATTCAGGCTTAGCGATGTTTACCAGCATGGAAGTGATACAAAGGATTCAGTTTTATCAGATGAATAAAATCACAAATGTTTCCTCAAATAATGTTCCTCATATCCGAGCTTTAATTATCATTCTATTGTTACATACAACAAATTTTTTCCACACTCTTTCCCAGGTCTCAGAGGAGCCATGACTTTTGCTCTCTCTATCAGAGACACAGCCACATATGCACGACAGATGATGTTCTCCACCACACTGCTGATCGTCTTCTTCACTGTGTGGATATGTGGAGGAGGCACTACTCAAATGTTGTCTTTCCAACGCATCCGGTCAGTCCTGCATATATAGAATCCTATGTTGTTGTTTTTTTCTTTATCTAATATACAGTACTCTGCAAAAGGCTTAGCTGACCTATTTTTTTAAGTATAACTTTTGCTATAGATTTGTATTTTATGGCTTGTACATTAGCGAGTCAGCACAAAAACATTTTTGAAGAAATTGTTTATCAATCAGGGAAGCAGGGCAGCACAGTTGCGCTGTGGTTAGCACGTCCGCCTCAAAACAAGAAGGCCTGGGTTTGATTCCCGGGCTCGGGCATTTCTGTGCTTGTATGGGTTTCCTCTGAGTACTCCGTTTTCCTCCCACAGTCCAATTACATGCACAGTAGGCTAATTTTCTGTTCCATATCACCCCTAGATGTGAGTGTGAATGGTGGTATGTGTGTTAGCCCTGTGATGGTCTGGCGAGCTGTCCAGTCTGTACCCCGCCCTCGCCGAGTCAGCTGAGATGGACACCAGCCTCGCTGCAATCATAATTAGGAATAGGCCGCTTGGAAAATGAATGAATGAATAAAGAAAGTATTGTATTATGTAACAGACCTCTATTCAGATAAAAAAAAAAATGAAGACTGCTGAGATTTGCATACAAATAATGAAGGAAGTGTGATGGAAAAAAAAAAAGACTGGTTTTGTATGATGCTCATTAAAACTTACGGCTCATTACCTTCTAAAACTGCTCAAACTTTACCTGAGACTACCTTATTTTCAAAGGGTCATCACCAAATACTGTCTTTATTTCATTGTTTACTGCTGTCCCTCCAGTGCAGCTAACTGGGTTTTTGAAGGCCAGCAATGTCTCTCACTGTCTGTGGTGAGATGCATGTAAAAGAACCATTGCTGTCGTTCGTAAAGAGTAGGCCATTTTATTGCCATCAGCGTGTTTCTGCCCTGCGATGGTCTGCCGAGCTGTCCAGGGTGTACTCTGCCCTCACCCAGAAACGGCTGAGATGGGCGCCAGCCTCCCCGCGACCCTAATTAGGATTAAGTGGTTCAGAAAATCAATGAATAAAGTTTATCATTGTAGGAAGCATGTCAGGATGTTTGTGTCACTGACTAAACTTGGGTCCAGTATTTGAAATAGGATTTGTGTGTTTATTCTGTATGTGGATATTTTATTCAGTTTGTATGCTGTTTTATTATTATTATAAAAAATTTTTTTTCTCCCAACAGTGTGGGAGTGGACTCAGACCAGGACAATTCGGTAAGTGCATTTTTGGATATGCTGAACATTGAACTGTATTTAGACTGGAACGGTGATTGAATGAAAAACTTGTGATTACGCGCTGCGATATCAGAACCAGGATGATGTAGAACAGCTGAGCAGGTTTCTAACGTAAACAAACCTGCATAGCTGCATTTACGGTTTGGGTTACTGCAAAAAATCTCATTTTATATAAGTCTCAAGACATCACAGACATTATAACCTGTTTAAGAGAAATACATTTATAAATGTGTGTGCGATTTTTTTCAACATATTTGTATATATTTTTTATAAAGAATAAAATGCGTTATACTTGCAGTAACATCTCATGTGCATATCAATAATTACATTTGTACTTTAACATTTCTACACGAGGCATTTGAAAACATGAAGCAGTGTTTTATAGTCTTAGTACTAGCATTAACAAACATTTTGTTACTACATTTCCAAATTTACTTCACATAAATTGACACAAAGTGGGTGTGCTGTGAATTTTACAACATAAAATGTAAAAATATTGTAAAACACATTGCTACAATAGCTATAAAATTAAAAAAAAACCCTGTAATGTTATTATAAGCTTAAGTAGTCATACAGAAAATTATAGATAGTTTACCAAGGCAACCTATAGCTCTATAATTATTAGCATACTTTTTTGTCACCCTTCTTTTTATGCAGTGGTATAGTAAAAACCTTCTGACTACATGTGTACATCAGGTAAAATACCACACTTGTTCTCCGTACAGTATTAAACAGCTTACTATATACAACAACCATATTTAACTCGAATGTTCTATAAATTCATTCAGTATATTGTCTGAACCTGGGTTTTTTTTTTTTTTTGTAACTTTCACTTTACTACATTTGTTGCTTTACTCTACTGTAAATTTTAGCATTTTGACCCAAGAGCTGTATCATACATGTGTATGTATACACATAAACGAAACGTGCACTAAAACGAACTGGTTGCTAACATCTCATTCTACAGTAGTATACATTTTTGTTCCAATGTGTGCATGGATTTTGCATTATTTCTTCATATTAATTAATAATCATTAAATGTACAATATGGACAAACACCAGAGTATATACATAGAAAATTATGGCACTTGAGAAATGTGTTATGAAGATTTCATGGATATTTCAGTGAACATGCAGGTTTTATTTTACCACACAAATGCTAAATTACTGTGTTTTTGTACACTTGAGGTTAAAAATTGGATTCCAGTACATCATAAATACACCCATTAACACTACATTGTATAAATATTATACTACTACGTTTCTAATTGAAATATAAGAATATAAATCTTTCGAGAATCTAGATCTGAATTATACTTTAGAGGGATCTACATCCACAATAAAACTACTCTAGACAGTCTGACAGACTATAACAGTTATTCATAGA
Source organism: Neosilurus mollespiculum (assembly GCA_030014195.1). NCBI lineage: Eukaryota > Metazoa > Chordata > Actinopteri > Siluriformes > Plotosidae > Neosilurus > Neosilurus mollespiculum. The sequence continues at coordinate 38,067,652 of JAQMYF010000024.1, read as the reverse complement.
AATCGGCATAGGCCTAGTCTATATCCAGCTATTAATAGGTTAGAACTCACGTGTGGAACGTTATTCCAGCTCTTCTGGATTCTACGTTCTGGTAATTATTGCAATTTATGGCGTAACACTCTTTTCCTTTAGTGGATTTGCTTTTTTCCAGTATGATAGCCGTGGTCTCCCATCATTCACTTACATTCTAACCACCATGTTCCTGTTTCCAATATGGCGGCTCCGTGTCACATTTCCAAAAAATGTACAATCCGACCAGTCGGCGTTCCAGTCTAAATACAGTTCATTGATGCTGAAGACATGCAAAGTTTTAAATGCGCTCTGATGTTCATAATAAGACTAATGCTCTCTGTGAATGCTTTCCTGCAGATTGGTCCTGACGGAATAGAGAGGAGGAGCACCAAACAGGAGAGTGCCTGGTTATTTAGGATTTGGTACAACTTTGACCACAAGTATCCTTTTGATGAAACTCTAATACTGGCAGTTTTGAGTTAGGAAAAAATGTGTGACCAGAAATAGATATCTTGCCCAAAGACAGCTGGGATTGGCTCCAGCTTCCTCTTCAACAGCGAAGGATGAGAAGTACAGATAATGGATGGATCAAAAAAGATTTTAATCCCACTGTATAGTCACCCACACACAAACTTTTCACAGTATCTCTGTCATAGTTTTCTTGCTCTGTTAGCGTTATAAAAATTGTGTTAAAATTCAGTTTATTATAACAGTTATTTATTTTAAGAAACAGTCATCCCTTAAACCCTGATATCCTTTAGTCTCATTACTCTGCAGTTTAGTTTACATGCTGTTCCTTGACCTTGCTCTTCTTCAGCTACCTTAAGCCCATTCTGACTCACAGCGGGCCGCCACTCACAGCCACTTTGCCAGCGTGCTGCGGCCCACTGGCCCGATGCCTCACCAGCCCACAGGCGTGTGAGGTCAGGCTCATGCACAAAAGAATATACACAGTGTCCTCCCTCTGAAAGGAGAGCTTTAGCATTTTTAGCATTTTTGTGGCAGCTACAGTATACTCAGTATTTTTGCCTTCAGAGTTTCAACAAGTAAAACAGACAAATATGAAACCATCTAAAGTCCACCACTTGCCCTTTCTCTCAGTACTTCTGCTGGAAAGAACAACTTGGATCTGTTCATTAACTATCAACCCATTTCCATTTTATGTGCACAGTTATGGAGATGGTGGCAGTCAAGCAGCTAAATGTCTTCCTGTAGAGTAACATCAGGAGTCACTCAGGAACCCTACGTAAATTATGTGAAGCCTGTGCTGTAATGGATAGGATGCTGGGCTCATGATCAAGTGGTCATAAGTTCAAAACCCGTCAGAATCCCACTGTTCTAAGACCCCTGGGCAAAGTCTCAACCAAAAGTGTGCCTCTGTCCATAGACAGCTGTGAATATTGCACGTTGAAGGAATCTGATCATGAACGAATCAGTAGTTTCGAATTATGGTGTTACAGACGGATGTGATAGACGAATAAGCTAGATGGCTAAAAAAAAAGATTTTAAGTGTCCTATGCGAAATTGGCAACATCAAAAGATTGCTAAACTCCTGCGCAAAGAAGAGACTGAGATACTTTAGATGTATAGCAAGAAGCAATGGGTTAGAAAAGGATATACTAACTGGAATGGTGTTAGGCAAAAAGATCTAGGGGTAGACAAAAGACTCGATACACTGACAGTGTGGGAAAACTAACTGGTATGATGCTCCATGAAACAATTCAAGCCGCACAAGATTGTAGTTGTTGGCACCAGTTCATCAGTCAAAGAGCCACAATCATGACACCTCTGCATAAAGAAGATGAGTTCATTCAGCAGTATAAATGGGTGCCAGTAAAAATACTGGGAATGAAACCTGCGATGGACAAGTGTCCCATGCAGGAGGAGTTGAACTCCTAGACACTTGGTGCTATGGTTACCCGGATAAGCTGCTGCTCCAAAGAGCCAGTTGGCTCAGCTGTTAAAAAGCCCAGTAGACTTTGCCTGCAGTTACCTACCTGGTACTTAAGCAGCTAATTTATTTCCTCTGTTGTAACTTCTAACCCTTTGCGATTTCTTTCGATATGTCTCCAGGGGTGTTGGTGCCATGTTGGATGGAGCCAGCACTTCTTTTATATCTTCACTTCTTTTACATCCCCAGCTATTTCTGCTGGCTTTCGCTAAGGGTTTCCTCGTGTGGCTGTCGTATTGCTTCTCTTGATCACTGTTGTTTATAAATTTATAAATTAGCTTAGTATTAAGTATTAGCTGATTTGTTTTTTTATCTTAGTTTTGTGCCCTTGCACTGTAAGCACCCAAATTTATCCATATTTCTTAAATTGTTCAATGATATCATGCACTATAAAGGGTGAAATATCCAAATCCCTCCCTATCTTTCTTTAAGGAACTTTTTTTTTTTAATTTTATTTTATATTTCAGTAATTTTTTTTATGCATTTGTTTACAAACTGCAAATCATTTGCTCCTCAAAAACTCGGCTTTTCCTGGAGAATAATGTTGTATAAAATTCATGATTAAAATCACCTGTTCACTTTACTTGTTTCATATGACATGAATGTTTCATAGTTTTACTTCACCATTAGCCCTGAATTGATCCCATCCCAACATTTTTTGGAATATTTCACAGGAATGGATATAAGCGAATAAAACGTTTTTCAGACAAAAGCATGAAATATTGTGAGTTCACACTGTCTGTAATGAAATACAAGTCAAAATAAAAAAAAGATGAGTCATTTCTAAATATCATTTGCATTTTCCATATTGTGCCAATTTTTGCTCATCTTGGGTTGCACTATAACTGGAATAAAAACATTCTTATGAGTAATTGAGAGGACAGAAATTCTTTCTAAGAAACAGAATTCTCTACTGTAGGAGAAATATTACCAAATTAGGAAATTTAGATACAAGCAAGGTTCTTTTGGGTAGCATGGTTGCCTCACAGCTCCGGTGTAGGATTATGTATTTAAAATAGCACACTTCATATCCTGATTAAAGTTAAGTCCTCAGTAACGAAAATGCCTGTCAGTTCCAAAATAAAATTGCTCTGATGTACTTGACTGATTACTTCATCTTCTCCTTGCAGAATGAGGGCCAGCTTAAGGACGATGACTCAGACCTTATCCTGAATGATGGGGACATCAGCCTGACCTATGGTGACATCACAGTTAGCACAGATGCGATGGGTACGCGCACAATCAGCATTCCGGCTGGTGCAACAGGTATCCACTCTGATGATTCTCTGGACCGAGAGTTGACTGTTGGTGACCATGAGCTGGTGATCCGTGGCACGCGTCTAGTGCTGCCTATGGACGATTCAGAGCCACCTCTTCGCCACCGAGAGATTTGAGCTGCAAGGAAAAAAGTCCTGAAGGAAGTCAAAAGCTTTCCTTTCCCTCTCTCATCACCACCACAGTCTCTCTCTCTCTCTCTCTCTCTCTCTCTCTCTCTCACTCAGTCTCTCAGTCTCTCAGTATCCTCTCTCTGATGTGGCTGGTTTGATGTCTCTACCTCATTCGTCATTTTCTTTCTGCTCCTCCAAACATGACTTGTGAAAACTTGTCAGTTCTTGCCATCCATTTTCGGCATCGTTCCTCACAGCTTGGGTGTTAAACAGTATGTTCTTTTCAGGCACTGTGGCATTGCCTGTCTTAGCCTGAGAAGTGATAGAGCAATGCTTTCTTGTCTGCATAGTAAGGTGTAAAATAACTGTGCGTGCTAATTCTCTGCTTTCTGTTGGTGTGTGAGGCCTGGTTCGAACGGGATTCAAGCTTGGGCAGTGGTAAAAGAGTCTTAGACTTTTAAACCACCTTCTTTATCTGAGGATATGAATAGAGGTGTGGTAACCTCATGGCTCAGTGTTTATGTGGTTGCAATCAAGTGCCTGTTGAATGTAATTTTTACTTATCCTTGGAGCAAAACGACACTGCCATCCACTAGAGGGAGGCCTTGTATCTTAATACTGAACTCATCTGTGTGAAGTAGGCTTCAAATTGGCAACAAGATGTACTTGCTGTAGTGTTGACTGACTATGGTGGGATGTCTGCGCAATCAGATGGCCCAGAACCGGCATACTGACCTTTGACTGTGACTCTGGTGGATTTACACCTTGATAACCATGTTCATGTTATTTGCCGTCAGATTTTCTTTTAGTATTTTTTTTTTTTAATAATTATTTTCATTTTGTAAAAAGACACAAAACATCGTTAATAATTTTACCATGCAGCTGTAAATCACTGAAACGACGCTGCATCATGTTTAACAGTGAATTACTAAAACTATCCATCATCAGTATTACTAATATAAATCAAACTATAGAAAGTCCTTTAAAGAAAGCATTCACACGTATGCTAGTGCAGACCTGCTAGCATACCAAGAAAAAACAGTTTGCAGCAATGTGTTTAATTTCTTCGTAGACTTTTTAATGTACTAATCTTTGCATGATGTGTGCTGTGTGGAGATGCATTCCTGTGTATTCTCCCTGGTTTTTGCTGCATTTTGGATTTTTATAGCGAATTTAAAGGAAAAGAAAACCCCACAATGTCCAGGTTTGTGTGTGAATTTACTGCAAATTGTATTTAAGATTTTTTTTTTTCTGCGTAGAGAGATAGAGGGAGGATGGCTGAATGATTATTTTAATAAGCATGTTGTTAAAGGGCTGAATGAACAGTTATTAAACTGTTTTGATATTTGTACTTTTGGTGGAAAAAATATCTAGGGGAAATAAACCATTTCCTGTTTGAGTATAATGTTAGGGTGTGGTGCAGTGATGACATGAACAACAGCCATGATGGTGCGAGTGCAACTGTACATTGGTTACAGCTGGATGTATTTGTATGTATGTACATGAATATATTATGAATTATGAGATGGGTGAAATAGTGACTGATTTCTATTAAAAAGGATATAAAATCAGCTAAAAAGGTGTGAACAACCTATCAAGAGCTTTTTGTGTTGCATCCATGTTTTGTTTTGTTTTTTATTTAGAAGTGTGTGTGTGTGTGTGTGGTATGGAAGGTGCTGGTAACCATAATACAATGGGTCACTGGAATGAAGCAGCGAAATAAGACACTGTTTTGGGTTTTACTGTAACTGATAATGGGGGAAAAAAGTCCCTGTTAACTAAAGAGAAAAAGAGATGCAGAAACAGAGGGTAGGTGATGGCCATCTAAAGGAAGAGTGAACAAGGTTTTCAGTATGGCTTTATCTCCTGCTGTGCAGGATATTTTTTCTCCAGAGAGCAATGTAGCATTCCTCTCAGCTCGCCTCTAGATAACATGGGCCACAAAACAGGGTGTTTATATTTAGATTGTCACAAGATGAAGGGATTCAGTATGATTGGTTTTTGCACTTTGTTTTCTTACCTTGTTGACTATTTTATGTTATGTCTTGAATTATCTGCTCTATTTCTTTAATTGTCTTATGGTAGATTATTTTCAAGTGAAAGTGTCGAAGAGTAGACCTGCTGTTAGTCTGAGATCATCTGTGCTTATTTGTCATAGGAAGCTGTTCTTGGTGCATTAGCCTGATATCAGTTTGGCTTTGCATCTGTGAAGAAAAAAAAAATTCAGCTCAGAATGATGGGTCTGATTTTTGGTTGGTTGTTCATGACGTGCTGCAACTTGACTAAAAACTGGATTCACAGAAAAACAAACCCTTAGGTACTGTTGTCCTCTCCATTCATAGAAAAGGCACAATAAGAAAGGTCCATTTCTTTTTTCTTGTTTCTGCCCCACAGTTTTGAGCTTGAGTTTTCCTGAGTAGTGAGGGTTCGGGTTCTGCATATTCAGGGAGAAGACAGCGCTTGTTAAAATCTTTAGTTTAATTTCTTACTGTGTGTAAAATCTTAGGTTGATAGCTTTAGTATTATGGGCAGTTATTTGAAAAAGGCATCTCAGAATGATTATATTTATGCATACCCTTTACTGACAGATTAGTGGGGGTGGGGTCAAAAGTCTTACATTAAAATAATTTATTGTGCAATGGGAAACTATATATGCACCAAAAATGTCTATATTTTTAGGTAAAATTGGGCACACACACTTTTTTCTTTTTATTTCTGTTATCCAAGGCATGTAGAAATCAGAGACTCTGCCTGCTTAAATTGAATGTATTGTATCTAGCCATGACTCTACTATAGCTATCCATGCCTCTACCACTCTAACTAGCCTATCCTGTTTGAAGTGCATGTAGCTCTTCCTTTGAACTGACCAATCCTGTGTTGCCTTACCCCACTGGTTGTATATAAAAGTCTGAAGAATCATTAAGTAAAGGGAGAACATTGACAACCATGAGCCCATGTACTGTGTTCTCCTCAGGCTTGATGAGGTAAGCTAATGTCTGAGTGGGCGTAAGAGGTATCCAAAACCGAGCATGTGAGAATTTCTTTGTTTGAATTGAAATGCAGTTGTATCTTCTTTTCTTATTATGTAGTGTACACAAAATCAAAAGTTAAAACAAGAATTTTTTAGCACAAACATCTGAAATGCTGAACAAGATTAAGTTTAAATCCATAATCCGCCATGTTAACCTGGGTATCGATGATGTAATCATTGTGAGATTCAGTTTTTAAATAATCGCCCATAAAATCATTAAAAATAGCAATTTTGATTGTGAAAAAAAAATTTTGATTGAGGGTAACTTCCAACAAGTGCTGTCTTCTCCTTTAAAGACTATAAGTCTGTGTCCAGCTCTTCTGTACTGCCGCTGCTTCTCCAGGATAACCTATAACCAGCTACAGTGTCCATGGCCACCAAAACACTTTTGTATGGGTGATAGCTTGTCGTACGTGTTTGACTTGTAATGGAAAGCAGCAGATCATCACAGATTTGCCCATGTTGTTGTTACTGATACGTAGCTGAGCGCTAGTCACATCATGCGCAGCCTCTGTGAATACATGTTGCAGGTACTGACTGTTTACATATGTGTAAATATGATCATCTGTTCATGTGCGTGCAATGATCAATAAAGAGACGCCTGTGCTTTCAACTAAATCGGCTTCTTTATTACTGGCTTTGGTCTGAACAGATCCTACTTCATAGCCTGTATGATTCACCCATGACACCAGTGGACTTTTTTTTTATTTTTTAAATCTGGCATGGAATGAGCCACAGAACAAACTGAAGTCTTTTGTGAATGTTTAGGCCGAATTCCTCACCAAACCGTTGGCTCTTTAAATCATTTACAACAAAAATTACAGGCCTCAAGAGCATAGACGTTCATAGTAATGAGAGCCTTGTATTTTTCAGTGTCATTTGGTACACCTCTTAAAACCAGTGAATTGGAAACTTTTTGTAATGAACAATGTTCGCATGCTCTCATGTTCACTGATGTGTATGGGTTGACTCCTTTGTGTCTGCAGTGGAGATTTACTCCACAGCTTGAGAACGCAGACACTGACTCAACCCAGCTGGGTATAGCTCATCCACAGCAAGAGATCAGGTAACGTGCTCCTTATATGGTCCGAAAGATCCACAAGAATGCGTCTTCACTGGGATGTTCTACAGAATTGCAATATTGTTTTCTAGTTTTGTTGTTGGATTGTTTTTAGCCAAATGTTTTTAAACGTCTCCAGTTTCCCCAGTGTTGGCAAGTACACACATAAAAGAGTTTTATCCAAATCAAACAAAATATTCAACTAATGTTTCATGATCCACCCCCTTATAGTTATTTCTCATATTTCTATAATTATTATTCTTTAAAATAATGTTGTATTGTTTCTTGAAGTTTAACAATATATGTTAATACAGGGTGTCTGAAAACTTTGTCTGATCAGAGTCTACCTAGCTGGGCAGAGGGATTCTTGATTTATAATTTTCCTTCTTTCCTCTCTGATTAACACTGAAAAGACAGACAGATGATATCCAACATGGAAAGGATGTAGACAAGGCAATTTGTCATGCAGTTTATATGTAATGATGTGTGTGTGTGTGTGTGTGTGTGTGTGTGTGTATGTATATATATGTATGTATATATATATATATGTATGTATATATATATATAAGATCTTGAGTCGATTTTCCCTAGAACAGTGCTCGATACGTTGAAGTAGAGCTATATCTCTCTCTCTCTCTCTCTCTCTCTCTCTCTCTCTCTCTCTCAAAACAGTCCTTAGAGGTACACAGAGGCATTCGTTTTATTTCAGCTGGTCACCTGGACATGGTATTTGTTGTTCTTGACGGTTTGTTTTAGCTGGGATGGAAGACTGGGGAAAAAAATTTATTGTCATGTTGGTTCTTGGGGACTGGTTTGGGACACACTGATTTACGGTGGCATAGTGGTTAACACATCCACCTTTCAACAAGAAGGTCCTGGGTTTGATTCCTGGACTTGGGCATTTCTGTGTGGAGTTTGCATGCTGTCCCCATGCTTGGGTGGGTTTCCCATGGGTTCACTGATTTCCTCCCACAGGCCAAAGACATGCACATTAGGCTATTTGACTGTTTCAAATTGCTCCTGGGTATGAGTGTGTTGCCCTGTGATAGGCTGCTGAGCTGTTCTGGGTGTACCCCAGCACTCTTGACCAGCTCTACACACTTTACAGGATCCTGGAGGGTAATGGGAGTTTGCCCAACCAGTCCACATGTGCTTTGTGGACTTGGAGAAGGCTTTCGACCGTGTCCCTCGGGCTATCTTGTGGGGTGTGCTCCGGGACTATGGTATACCAGACCCATTGCTATGGTCCATTTGGTCTCTGTATTGCCGGAGCCAGAGCTTGGTCTGCATTGGGAACAACATATTGAATTCGTTTCCAGTGGGGGTTGGACTCTGCCAAGGCTGCCCTTTGTCACCGGTTCTATTCATAGTATTTGAATAGAATTTTTAGGCGCAGCCGAGGTATTGAGGGGTTCTGGTTTGGTGGCCATAGGATATCGTGTCTGCTTTTTGCAGATGACGTTGTCTTTTTGGCTTTATCAAGCCGGGACCTTCATCTCTCGCTGGAGTGATTCGCAGCTGAATGTGATGCGGCCGGGATGAGAATCAGCACCTACAAGTCAGAGGCCATGGTTCTCAGCCAGAAAAGGGTGGAATGCACCCTCTGGGCCTGAAATGAGGTCCTGCCCCAAGTGGAGGAGTTCAAGTATCTCGGGGTCTTGTTCACGAGTGAGGGAAGGATGGAACGGGAGATTGACATGCGGATCGGTGCAGCCTCTGCTGTAAAGCGGAGCTTGTACCGGTACGTTGTGGTGAAGAGGGAGCTGATCCGGAAGGCAAATTTATGTTCCGACCCTCACCTATGGTCATGAGCTTTGGGTAGTGACCGAAAGAACAAGATCGTGAACACAAGCGGCTGAAATCAGCTTCCTTTGCAGGGTGGCAGGGCTCTCCCTTAGAGATAGGGTGAGATGTTCTGTCATCCTGGAGGAGCTTAGTGTAGAACTGCTGCTCCTCCGTGTTGAGAGGGGCCAGGTGATGTGTCTTGGGCATCTGATTAGAATGCCTCCCGAACGCCTCTCTGGTGTGGTGTTTTGGGCATGTCCAACCGGAAAGAGACCCGGGGTCACCCCAGAACACGCTTGAGGGACTAAGTCTCTCGGCTGGTCTGGGAACACCTCGATGTCATCCAGGAAGAGCTGGAGGAAGTGCCTGGGAAGAGGGACATCTGGACCTTACTGCTTAGGCTGCTGCCCCCACGACCCGACCCCAGATTAAGCGGATGAAGATTAACTGGTGCCCTACTGGAGATTAAAGATATTGCTGTGGAAGATGCACAGAACAATTATTACATTAGATTCTGTTAATATCCTTGTAGTGAGGCGTGGTGGTGTAGTCAAATTTCAAATTCAAATTCAAATTTATTTGTCACATGCAAATTATACACAGTACAATATGCAGTGAAATGCTTAGTACGAC
>JAQMYF010000024.1:38035449-38049614 GCA_030014195.1 Neosilurus mollespiculum | reverse complement strand
CCGAGCTGGGAATCGAACCCAGGACCTTCTTGCTGTGAGGCGGACGTGCTAACCACTGCGCCACCGTGCCGCCCCCGTTTCATTATTATAATAATAAATCTATTGTTTTTTTAATTATTATTGCTGCCCGTCGTCATGCAAGTCGATTCAAGTCAGTTCAGTTGAGTTACAGTTGACATTGTCGCAAAGCAGCTTTACATAGTAAAACGCATTTAAAAAAGAATTTAAACATTTCTTCTGCAATCCCTACACATCCCTAATGAGGAAGCCCTTGGCGACAGAGGCAAGGAAAAACTCCCTCAGTTGATACGAGAAAGAAACCTTTAGGGGAACCAGACTCAAAAGGATGAAACCAGATTATCATCCTCATTTGGGTAAAACCAGATTAAAAATACAGACCATGTAGCAGAAACTTCACCATAGTTTAACATGAAGTCCAGTTAGTTATACCACAACTTTAAGGCCTCAATCATTTTAGCAAGAGGGTTTATATCACCAGCAGTGAAAAGTCATCTTTACAGTCTCTGAGTGCGCATCTAGGTCCATATGGATCATCATCAGTAGGATTGCGGGGCTTCCAAGATGAGTCAGTGATATGTAACAGTCATTCAGCATCAACTCTGCGACACTGAGGATGTCACTGAGATGGGTGGCCCAAGCTCTGATGTACAGTAAGCACTTCCCTGAAGTGCTAAAGGGAGATAAGAGAAAACGTCTATGTGTTGGGTTGCTTGTGTCTGTTACAATACAAAGTGCTTTCGTCCTGCAGCAGGTGATGTAGACGTCTTGTAGCTGTTGTAAAGGTGATCCTATAAGTTTAGATGGAGATTGACTGTCCTCCTCAGGAGCTTATGGTCATATGCTATATTATGTCAATCATATGCAATACTGCCAAACTGTAACTCTATGCATTTAATTAAGATGTTTCTATGGTGCATGGGTAGACATTGATGAGGGTTTTAGTGGACATACCTACCAAATTTCTTCAAACAACCTCAAAAACATGAAGTCTCTGTTTCCTTTTTATGAGAAAAGTAATGTCCAGGAGCCAGGAGAGGGAGTCAGAAATATGGATGCCTAGGAACTTGAAACTCTTAACAGTTTCGATAGGGGAGTTATTTATAAAGGGGTGTCATGTTGGTGTAGTGGTTAGCCTTGCCTCACAGCAAGAAGGACCTGGGTTCGATTCCCGGGCTCGGCGAGGGCGTTTATGTGTGGAGTTTACATGTTCTCAAAGTGCTTGCAATGGTTCTATTTGGGTACTTCGGTTTCCTCCCACAGTCCAAAGACATGCACATCAGGTTAAATAGATGTTCCAAATTGTCCCTAAGTGTGAGTGTGGTTGTGTGCGTGTTGCCCGGCGATAGGCTGGTGAGCTGCTAAGGGTGAACCCCACCTTTGCGAGATAGGCCCCAGCCTTCCTGTGATCCTAGTAGGATTAAACAGTTCAACAAATGAGTTAATGAATGAGTTATTTATAACAAAAAGAAGGTGACTAAACAGGGCAGAATAAGTATACCCGGCTCACAGCAAAGAAGGTCCAGGGTTCGAGTCCCAAGCTCGGGTGTTTCTTGCATGCTCTCCACGTGCTTATGTGGGTTTCCTCGGGTTCCTCCAGGTTCCATGGGACTGTGGGAGCACAGTCCAAAAACATGAACATTAGGCTAACTGGTTGTTCCAATTTGCCCCAGGTGTGTGTGTTGCCCTGCAATGGTCTGGCAAGCTGTTGAAGGTGCACCCTGACTTCACCCAGTACTGGCTAAGATAGGCTCTAGGTTCCCCGCAACCCAAATAGGAGTGATTTGGTGAATGAGTGAGAGTGAGATGAGGTAACTGAACAGTTTTATGAGCTTGTTTGCTTTCCCCACATTAAGGGTGGAATGATTGCACCATATATCACCCCATATTGACACTCCTTACTTCAACCCTATATACTAAATAAATAATCATTTATCAATATTATGTATTATATAATATATTTATATATTATATTAATATAATATATTTATTAACAAAGTCTTTATTAAATGCTTAAATTATTAAATCTCCAGAACACTGAGTGCAAAATGGGATAGGATGACAATCCATTACAGGGTACCACACACACACACACACACACACACACACACACACACAATCAATCTGGTTTCCATTGAAGACAATACATATACACATTAATTTCCTAGAGACTCGCCCTAACCCTAATTCTAACCTTAAAACATGTCTAAAATATAATGATTTACAGTTTGGGGACTTGTGTTTTGTCCCAATAAGGAAGTCAAGTCCTTATAATGTGACTGTAAACAGATTTAAGTCCTTTAAGTCCCCACAATGTGACGAATGTGATGAATGTCCCCCCTTCACACATATCTAGGGACAATGTAATGTAGCCTGTCCTCTTAGTGGCATGTTCACGGCCATGATTTAGGGATGTATGTCTTACTACACAAGAAAGCAGAGTATTAGTTATAGACTATTCTTTAATCTAAACATGAGACTGTCTCTAGTGATACAGACTCCTGAAAAAACTTGGCATGCCTTCTTTGAATGACTGGAGCTGTGTTTTCTTCCCTGCTGAGGTAGAGGTTGTAAATTCCTGGTTGAAGTCACTGTTAGTGTGTATGTGCACAGGGCCTGGATCTCATCTCCCCCCCACCTCCCCTCCCCTCACACGAGCTTTTTAAGCGCTGCGCGAGACACCAACCGCTACAGCGCGAGCGAGCTGGACATCAACGGTTACCCTGAGAGAAAAACAACAAACAAACAAACAAACAGTTGCCTCATATACGTAACCTTACACAGCGGTAAGTTTTAAAATTAAATTACTTTCTTTATCTACAACTTCTTCACACAAAATCCAGTAAATACATACTTTTCTTAAATTAGAGATAGTGTGTGTGTGTGTGTGTGTGCGCGCGCGCGTGCGTGTGTTTCCACAGGGATGCTAACATTAATGCTAATATCACACACTGGGGCTTTAGTTGAAGCTCTTGTTAAGCCACTGGTTTAAGTACCTTGTTGAAAGATTTTAGTCTGATTTAGTATCTGAAGTAAGCCAGCACTAGTCTATTTATCTTAACATTAAGCAGATTCATGTTTAGTTTAAATAAAGAGCTGCTTCTGTATTACCAGAATATTCTCTGAACTAAACCAAACTCAAGAGAAATATGCAAAATAAATGGTATTTATTTCAAAATAAGCCTGAGGATTAAATCACATTGAACTAACTAAGTATAAAATAATAAACTAGAGGGGCACTTACAGAGGGCAGGGTACACCCCACCCTACATGGGTACTGCTTTAATTACACATGAGCTCGTTTTACGATATGGTCTTCAGAACTTGGTCGTGACCAAATTAGTAAAAAAAATATATATATTTAAAGGTTTACGAGATGGTTGGGGTTTGACCTTTCATGGTCACTCAAGGTCGAAGGTAATGGTTTCATCTTTCAAAGCCCATAGTTTTTGTGGGATTTTTGTGATTGCTGTGGTTGCAAATGCCAAAACTTTAAGCATATAAAAAATAAAAAAAAAAACAGCTACGATGTATGTTGGGATGTAGCATAGTGGTTAGCGGTTCGAGTCGCAAGCTCATCAAGTATAGTTTCCTCCCACAGTCCAAAGACATGCACACACTGTGTGAATGCGAGCGTGAACGCTTGTGTGTTTTGGCCCTGCGTTGGACTGGCAAGCTGTCCAGGGTGTACCCTGCCTTCACCCACAGCTGGCTAAGATAGGCTCCAGCCTCCCCGCAGCCCTAAGCCGATTGGCAAATGAATGATTGACTGTTGTGATGTTTTCAGGTGAAAACTGCAAAAATATTTGAGCACATGTCCACGTCTCTTCAAAAGCATGAACATGGAAGTGACCTATGGTGACATGGCTCGATCAGTGTTTGCTTGAGGGACTGCTTTGACTGGTGAAGCTCACAGTATAAATAATCGTGATAAGCTTTGTTTTAAAGTTATTATTATTGGTTAGAATTGTAAGGCTACACCGAATTTATGAGAATTGGTTGAATTCATGTGAACCGAGGGACTGCAATATGGTTTCCTATCAGTGTTCCATTTTCAAAACGTTGTGACCTTAAAATGACCTTCACCTTTGTCCCAGACATTCCAAAATCACTTTGGGACTCAGTTAGGGTAAGTGTTCCTACCTAGCGTGGCCAGGTGTGGTCAGGATTTTGTTCACTGACAAACTCACAAACAAAGGCCAGTGATTACAATACCTCTGCCAAGACTCTGTTTTGGGTCGAGGTAACAAGACCATAAAGAGTTGAAAAGTACAATTAGTTGGACTGAAAATGTCCTCCATATGCCTTTTAATATTGCTTGATTAACCAATTTCAGACTTGAAATAACTCATACGAAAAAGATAAGTAAGGCATTTTATAATACTTATTTTTACACTTACACAATCTTATTATTATAACACAATCATACATCTCATTCAGCATTAATTTCATAATCACGTTTTCTGAAACCAAACCTGACTCACAGAGATAGGATTTACAAAGGCTGACCAAGGGTTTAGACCTCATTAAGATTTTACTTTCATCCAAAACCATGAGCTTATTCCTCTGCAGCACCTCTAACGCATCTTCAGGTTGGGCCAATACATGGCTCTTGATACAACCATTAGCTCTTTTTACCATTACGCTCTCTTTTTCTTGTCTTTTCTGTCATTTGAAACCTTGACCTCAGTTTTTCTGACCTTTTGGCTTTGAACACATAACATGAGAGCGACATCATCCTTGCAAAAATATTTGTATGAGTTTAAGTAGTTTATCCATATAAGGTTTGTGGAGAGAGCACTGTTTATACTCCTGGCTTAAGCAATCGAGAACATTTTGGAACACAAATTGTGTAATTAGTCACCAAAAGAGCTTCCAGCAGCTGGACCGCCTCATTCTCCCATCAGGCTCTTCTGCACTCCACTAGGGGGAAACTAAGAGACTCCAACTCAAGCATCTACACTCTGCTGGAAGTCCTAATTAGGTAACGCGGAGCTGTGGAGACATGTACTGGGGCATTCTGTCCACTAGGGACAGAGTTAAGACCTCTCAAAAAATCTCTAAACCTCTTGAATATTATTCCCCTTTATCTCCAGCTGACTGGTTGTAAGCCATGTTAATGTCCAATAGCAATAATACCAAACAGTTCCATTAAATATTTCATAACTGTATTGTTAAATTTAGCTCACCACAAAGGAATGGGGTGGATAAGCCAGATTAACCAAGGAACTAAGCTAAGTGGAAACAGACATAAAGAGATCATTTGAGCATGTAGAGTTGAATCTAAGATATGTCTTAAATGCATAATTTAATTAAAAATAGGATTTTTTTTACAAATAAATTAAATTTAATTAAATTAGTTTCTTAATGTGTTACAGTGAAGTAATACCAAATATTTATGCATATGATTTGTTTTCAGTAAAATGAATAACTTGTTACATTACCAGCTTGTGATAATTTGTTGATTATAGTGACTGCAGTTGTGCAGTAGTAGTTTATTTAAGACAAACTCCTCAGAATAAGGTGTTTGGAGTCCGGACTGGAACCAGTTCACAGTGAATTCTAGCATGGGAATATCTTTCACTAAGTGTTTTAATTTATTTCTGAAAAAAAAATATATGTAAGGTTCCTAAACAAATTCCAACATAACATATGCTACATATCCATTTGGAAGTGGGTATATAAAGATAGAGATTTGTCACTGTAGAGTTGTGAATATTAATGGGAAACTGGCAGAGAGGGCTCCCTAGTGAGAGCTAAGGCTTGTTGCAGGCATGTTTAGAATGCTGCTTACCCAGGCTGCACCTAGTTTCCTGTCTCTGTGTGTGCTCCTACTTCACATTCTTAAAGGAGATAACTTTCAGTAGCACTCTGTGGATGATTGTTAGTCATTTACTACAGCTCAAGCTAGAATTATGTTCTAGTTTTTAAAGATGAAACAAGTTCAAAACCTGTATCATACAGAATTTTATCCAGGTCAGAATGCCAATTTGGGCATTTTTGCAGGTGAATACTGTACCCCAACCTACCTCTGCTACAAACACCTTTGTATAAACAGAGGACAATAGGAAAAATAAATAACAGCAAGACAGTACAGTGGGTATACAAAAGGATCACCCCCTTCAAAATATTGTAGCCTGTAATGAAAACAGAGAGAAAAATATATTTTAACCTGTATTTACTTAATGCAACTTATAACAAGTGAAGTATATAATAGCAACTATTCAGAAAAAAAATTACTGAGACTATGCCATGCAAAGACATTTTTTTTGGAAGGTGAACCTTGTTCTTATTGACAACATCCATTTTTCAGTTTCCCATGGCCTGCTACAGAGAAACACCCACAACATGATGCTAGCATCACCATGCTTTACTGTAATTATGGTGTCTTTTGAATGGTAAGCTATATAGGCCCACAGAATGGTGATGTCAATGGTTAGCTGGCACAGTGAACTGGATTCTTCCGATCTTCCAATCACGTGATTGGGATGGTACAGGATAAAAAAGTTAACGGGAGCAGATGGGAGCGGGAACCAACCAATAGGACAAAAAACAAAACCAAAACAAAACAAAAAAAAAGTGTCAAAAAAGTTGTAGTTTTCCTTCAATAAGCCCACACTGTAACACGAGTCAAAAGAACTACACAGCCCAGAAGCCAACAGTGCTTCCGGCTGCTGCTTTCCGCTGGAATTAAAAAAAAAAAAAACAGTATAGTATGTGAAATGTGAAGGTAATGCCTTTATACACTTTTGTTCGTTGAGGACAGTTCTCTTGCTTGGTGCAGGTTTTTTTTTTTTTTTTTAATGTTTAAAACATAAAAATAATGTCACTGTTTAAAGGAAACAAGTGCTCAATAAATTAGGAAAGTTTAACTTTATATGTTATGTTTGGGTTTATTCAACTAAGGTAGGCATGGTGTGACCCATGTACTGTTTTCTTTTTTTTTTCTTTTTTACTGTAACTGACCTCCAAAAGAGCTAGAAACAGGCCATGTATAATTTTGTGCCCTTTAGTGAAGGTTTTTTTGTTTGGGTTAAGGCAATAAATGCCTCCTTATATTACCACAGATTAACTGTTCTTGTTGCCATATCTTTTGAAATAAAACTGAAGAACACAAAGTAATCTAAAAAAGAATGGGGAGAAGATCAAATCAAATTTAATGTATTGCCTAAATATTAAAAGAAGAAAAAAAATGCGAGCGGTACAGGAGCGGGAGTCATTCTGAATGGGAGAGGGATGGGAGTGGGAGTCATTTTTACCAGGAGTGGGATGGGACAGGAATTTTTTTTTTACACCGGCCCAGGATTGGGCTGGAACAAGATTTTTTTCTGTGGGAGTGGGATAGGACAGGAGTGAAAATCCACTCCTGTGTGTCACCCTCTGACATGAATCAAGTCTTGTCACTGCTAAGCCATTCAAGGACATTCAGGGACTTGTCATGAATATACTGCAACATTGTCGTGGCTGTACACCATATACAGTATTATAATATAACATAAATTGACTTTTTTAGTTAATCCTGTTATTGAATTTGGCCAGAAGTTTGGGCAACATACACTCACACCTAGGGTATATTTGGAACAGCTAGTTAGCCTAATGTGCAAGTTCTTGAACTGTGGGGGGAAACTGCAGTACCCAGAAGAAACCCACAGGACGTGCAGTGCTTTTATACTATTGTTCATAATGTCTTGAATATAAAGTTTGTAGTGGTTGACAGATTTGAACTTGAACTTTATGGCTTGGTATTTTAACTGATATGTATTGTGAATTGTGGGACCTTGTTCTTTCACGTGTGCCTTTATAAATCATGTCCAATTAATTGAATTTGCCACAAGAGGCGTCCACTCAGGTTCTAGATAGTATCAAGAAACAGAAGTGTGTTAGTCAATGGGCTGGAAGGATCAGAAATCTGTGTCAGATGGTCAGATGGTTTAAACCAGTCAGGCATCTGATTGGGTCGGTGATTGTAAAGAACATACTGTCTTTGGACCTTATGAGTGTTACTCTTCATCTCATAAGTGGTTTTAATTTGTGGAAATTTTTAAAAGTAAGATCAGGATCAGTTCCTGTATTTGGCTGCTGTGACACTGCTTGCTCTTCTGTGAGAGTGGATCCAGTTTTATCATGTATAAAATTAAGAGGTATTCAGTGCCGAACTTCATTTCTCCCTTTCATTAAACTGATTTATTTCTTCTTCAAGTTTTCAGCCTTATACAGTATATATGTAGTTAGAGTTTTTTCTTTTTTGTTTCTCAGGGCTGAGCTATGCCTATTAGCTTTAAACACCATTTCCCTTAGAGGAAAAGAAAACAAATGCAATCCTGCACTTTTTTCCAGATAAAAGTTCTGATCAGAAAGGGGCTGTACTGTGTTGGGTCTTGTTCGAATTTGAGTTGGCTTGTTAGTCATATTTTCGTGTACATGAACAGACAGATTCCTGAAGCACTTCTCGTTTTACCCCATGTACACTGGGGATTACTCAGTTCTTTATGATCTCACATACCTAATCTAAACTCTCCTTCATGATCCTATCTAATTCTTGTCTCACATATGTTGATGACCTTCAAAATCAGTATGTATTAACTGGCTGCAGATGGTCCTGACGTATCAAGAGCAGTGCCTCTGTCGGTGTGGAGGGGGTAAGATAACAGATGAGTGAGGCGATGTTTATGGCTTGTATCAGTGGGAGTGAGCAGGGCTATTTCTAGCTTCTAGAAGGGATGGTCTCAGTAGAGGACAGGTGGGATGGCTTTCCGTCTCTATTGTATACTGCAGACACAGCTGCGTATCCACCAAATGACTCATTCAGGCCAATGTCAACATTCCAACTTTTCAGAAATGTAATATATGGGAACTATTTTAAGACACATACATCATTACAGATTTCACCAGGCACTATATGGGCAGTTACTGGTTCAAAAAGTTGGGTCCACAAATTGCAGGGTCCATAAAAAGTAGTCTGTGTTGTTTTGTTACAGTTGTAAACATTGAATGAATTGTCATTCATTCATTTCATTCATTTGCCCAACCTCTTAGGTTGAAGCCTATCTCAGCCGACTCTGAGCAAAGGCAGGGTATACCCTGGGCAGCTTGCCAGTCCATCACAGGGTAAACACACAGCCAATTCTCCTAATGTGCATGTCTTTGAAGGAAACCCGTGCAAGCTTAGAGAGGACATGGAAACTACACACAGAAACGCCCTCGGCGAGTCCATTAACTTCTTGCTGAGAGGTGCTGTAGGTGCTATGGGGAAAGTGCTAACCACCACACCACTGTGCCAATAACCTTGAAAGTCACTTGAATGGGTTTAATTTAAATCTCACTAACTCAAACTAATGTAGACCTGTAGTTGATGTTAACCTAAATCTAATTGCAATTTTAATAGAAATGGGTTTTTGTGAGTGGATAGTTCAGAAATGAAAAGCTGTTCCTTTGTCACTAATGGGAATGGTGGGAACATTTCAGTGGATTCAAGCCATTGTTGGAAAAGTTTATAATTTTTAAAATAATAATGATTCTTTTGTTTAATCACAAACATTTAATGAACATGCAAGAATGTTGATTAAACATGAGTTGTGGCTTACTTATAGAAAATAGATAGAAGAATGCACCAAATGTGTATTAAGCGGGAAAAAGTACCATTAAAAGAACAGAAATAAAAGAATAATAAAACAGACAAAAAAAAAAAAAATCCCCCAAAACATACTTTTAAGACTATCTTTTAGAAACTGCTAGAAGGTTATGGTTCTGTTTGTGCAGTTAGGCTTAAAGATATGTGATGGAAGCAGATTAAAGCTGTAAGTGACAGTACTATAAATAAACAGCCAAGTAAAGGTAAGTACACCACTATTCATGAGGATGAGACATGGCCAAACAATCTGTTGCATTGGTGAATACATAAATCATAAAAGGGCAATGACTTTAAGGTACAGTATATCCACTTGATACAGGTGTAGACACAAATAAATGAAACATTATGTATGATGAATGATAAACACATGTGCGTCATGTAAACGCAGTAAGAATAGTGTATATATAATATTCTTTTTGATCCTGATCCTGCAGCTGATCCATTTCAGTATCAAACACAAATGTCAAACTTTCAATCCCTGTTGCAGAAATTACTGTGTTGATGTCTCAACAAAGGAATTCAATCTCTAACCCCTTTCTGTGCTCTCCTTTGGGGCATACCCTAACATGGTTAGAACATGTGGTTTAAGTATGATATAGCCTGGGGCAGTACAGTGTTTGGGGGTGGTTTGAAGTTGGGGTTACGTCAGTAGGGAGTGGGGTATTGGTGCTAACTGGGGCAGGCGTGGTTTTGACTGGGTATATAATAACTGTTGGGATACTTTTTGTTTACTCATTACATTGACTTACTTGGAGCTTCTGTTTTCCGCAAGAAACCAACCATGACGTTCTACAGGCACCAAGGTAAACCGTGGGATATGCTTTGATTTGTAGAGCATCATGCAAGGATGCTGGTGGCTTGCACTCTTCTCACATACATTCTTGTACTGCTTCCCATACGGGCTGTGATCTGCTCGGTGCTGACATTAGCATTCAGTATTGTGATGTGCGGTAGGGTATGGGAATTTTATTTCCCTTTGATTTGTTGGACCTTTAAAAAAAAAAAAAATTAATACATAAACTTAATAGCATAAAATATAAATAAAACTACATAAAAATAAACTTAGAGATATTAAATCAAAAACCAATGTAATGATATGTTTGGTTGGCAAAGCATTTTTGTGTCATGTTTCTCTCATTGTTTGGTTTTGATTATATAAATAGGTTGTGCTTTATGATACAAAAAAACCCCCAAAAAGTTATTCCATAATTAGTTTTACGTCATAAGCTTTATATATGTATATTTCTAATATATTCTTTGATATTTTAGGTTCTTTTTGTGTATCATTGCTGGTTTTTTCTCAGTGACTCAGCTGAATCCTATGTAGACCTTTTCATACGGCCATGTTCTTCCCACTGGGACAAAATTGGTACTCTATTAAACCCTCTGGCAGAGCACACACAGAGTATCACAGGAGCAGTTGTGTGGTGAAGCCAAATGCCATCATAGTGTTCGGATCACATGGATGAAGTTCAGAGTTCACTCTGAAGTCAGAAGAACCCGTTCCCAGAAATGTAACGCTTTAAAGCTTAGTCCCAGCATACTTAGCAGTAATGGTCAAGTTGAATGGTGGAACTATAAACTTTACAGTACATTAGATCTGCAGGAGCAAGGATGGTCACCAATCTGTGGAAGTCTCAAATGAATAATACATAGTAGAGAACTTTAACAGTTTGTTACAGAATGTTAATGCCATGGGTAAATATCTTAACATTATTATTTGAAAATTAAGAACTACGTTTCTGGTGTAAGCCACAGGACCTACCTTCTGAATGGTTAATGCTGCAGGCAATTTTAGTGTAAGCCTTCGGCATTATCTTCACTCAGGATAGATAAAAAAGATGAACACAAGAAAACAAACATGTTAAGTGTTATTGTGGAGCCTGATAAAATTTGAAGTCGATAATATTGCAAATTCTTGAATGAAGGATTAAGGCATTTAAGCAGGTTGCACTTTATCTCATAGCGAAGAGATTTTGCGGAGCATTCTACTTTTATCTCTTTATTGTTTTCACATGTGTACTTTCTATTCTCATTTATTTCAGAAATTAAGCAATATGACTAAAGAAGTCATCTGAATAACTTCTATGAGCTTATGAATTATATTTAAATATATATATAATTTTTCCTCTGATTCTACTTATGTTGGTTTGATTTCTATAGACCCTGCTACTTTAATCTATGGGCACACTGGGCTGTTTATCTGGATATCTCTGTTGACCAGTAGAACTATGGGAAAGATAAAAGTGATGGACTGTCGATAGGAAAATTCCACTGGGATGAATTGGTCTGTCCTTCAAAAAGTTTAACCTCTCATCAATGGCCAGAACATACAGGCTTGTTATTAAGTGAGGGTGCAAAAGCTAGTTGGAACTAATAACTGTGGCCAGTTGGATAACTGTCCTTTCATACATATCCCTTAGATGTTTGGTATGTGGTTGCTGGGCTATCGTATGAGTACAGCCAACATGGTAGGAGAACGGATTAGCCCGAGACCATTCATCATCCCATTCTCATCTTTCAGGCACGGCTTTAATGGAACACCTGAGTCACCAACAGATAAACAGCTGCAATGTCATTGTATTTTCTTTCATAAGTTAAATAAAGCTGCTGACCTTTGGTGTGGCTAAGACAAACAAACTGACACATCTCTAAAGAATTAGTGCTGCATTTTTAGACAGTGGTGGGTCAATGGTTAATGCTCTGGGTTGCTAATTGGAAGGTCAGGGGTTCAAGCCCCAGTCCCACCAAGTTGCCACTGTTGGGCCCTTGAGCAAGACCCTCAACTGCTCAGTTTTATGAATGAGATTAAAAAAAAGGGGGCGTCTGCCATAAATGTAGACTTTATAAATATTGTGATTTTATTTTTAATACAATCATCTAACCATGGTAAATATAATTTTGGCTTTTCTTAACATGTACTGTAGTGACCTCTTGAGGCAACAATAACCTGGTAGCATTATTACAGAATATTTCATCCCTCTATCCATTAGCTGAACAGTATAATCCTTCTAGGGTCGCAGGGAGTCTGGAGCCTGTTTTAACTGACTCTGGCTGCAGCGGGGTACACCGTGAAAAACTCTCCAATCTATCACAGGGCAAGACACACACAACCATTCACACTCACGCTTGGGGTAATCGATAATATCCAATTAGCCTAATGTGCTTGTCATTGGACTATGGGAGATAACCAGAGTACCAGGTGGAAACCCACATAAGCACAGGGAGAACATGTAAACTCCACTCAGAAATGCCCTCACCAAGCCTGGGTCTTAAACACAGGACCTTCTTGCTGTGAGACAGAAGTGCTAACTACAATGCCGCTGTGCTGCCATAATAAAATATAAGCTCTTAAATATTGTATTGTTTTTCTTTCCTGATGTCTCTACAGGCCCACGTAGCTATCTCAGCTCCATTATGACAGAGCGCTTCAACTGCTTCTACTGCAGAGATGACCTGCATGGCAAAAAGTACATCCAGAAGGATGACAAACATGTGTGTGTGCGCTGCTTCGACAAGTTGTGCGCCAACACTTGTGCAGAATGTCGTCGACCTATCGGAGCCGATGCCAAGGTAAACGTCCTGTTCATTTACCAAAGAAATATTCGAACAAACTATAATCTACATTCACCACCAACTCTGACACTCTGTACACTTTACTGTCAGACTTCCCCATCAGGACAGGACATTTTAAAATGTACTATAAGTTCACACATCACGTAGTGTGTTTATCATGAACAGCTGATGCCTAAATAAAAACAAGTTCTTCTTCTTTTTATCTCTTCTGTTTTAAGGAGCTGACCCATAAGAACCGCCACTGGCATGAGGACTGCTTCCGCTGTGCCAAGTGCTACAAGCCACTGGCCAATGAGCCTTTTGCAGCTAAAGACGATGGCAAGATCATGTGCGGGAAGTGTGGTGCCCGTGAGGATTCACCTCGCTGCCAAGGCTGCTACAAAGTCATCATGCCTGGTGTGTGATTCCACTCATTTGAACTGCTGTCTGTTATCACTATCTTGTCATTAGCAAATTTTAACCTACTTGAGATTATTCCTTCAATATAGCCCTGTTTCCATTCAGGGTCTCAAAATGTGGAGTACAAGCATAAAGTGTGGCATGAGGAGTGCTTCATCTGCTTTGAGTGCAAGCAGCCAATCCGTTCTCAGAGTTTCCTGACCAAGGGGGATGAATTCTATTGTGGCAATTGCCATGAGAAAAAATTTGCCAAGAACTGTGCCCGCTGCAAAGAGGTGACTGCTGCAAGCATACAGTAGAGCAGAAGCATTCATCTAGTGGATCACTGAGGGCATTAGGAGTCATACAAGGGGACAGAATGCAGTTTTACCAACAAGCAAGAGAAGTAAAATAGTATTAAGGAACATTGTGTTTGAATACAAGTTTTCACACACACTGGCCATGCAGTAATGCATTTAGTGTTCTATATACACTGTGTGCACAATTATTAGGCAAGTTGTATTTTTGAGGATTAATTGTTATTGTACAACTATACAGTGCT
>JAQMYF010000024.1:38017765-38030973 GCA_030014195.1 Neosilurus mollespiculum | reverse complement strand
AAAAAAAAAAAACAACAACAATATATATATAATAATAATAATAATTAGGCCAGGCTCTTTAATGTTCTAGATCAAGTGCTGATGAGTAGCAGCAGTACAGATGCATTAGAGAGGAACCAACCAAATCACACTTCCCTTTCACTTACGCCCTACTCAACAAGCCACAGAACACAGAAGAACAGCTGAATACTGATCACGTTTGTAATACTTACACAAGAAGAAATATAGTTTTAAATATTATCTTAATATTCAATTTTACATCATGAAACTGGCTGAGCCACTGGATTATGGATTAATAAAAGCGAGAGGAACTGAAATAAAATGGTAGTCTCCATAACCCTTAAGGCCTGACAGAAATATGACCCTTAGGGAACATTGGGTTTCACAGAACACTAGCAATTATTCAAGCTTTAAAAATAGAACAAAAATCCCCTCTGCCTAACACCCTAAGGGGAACAAGAAGCACCTAAACACAGCTCATTGAAATGTGCAGTAATTAAGAGCTTACAGTAATTCCTGTGTGCTATCATTAGGTTAGAATAAGGAAACGTTTCACGCCAACATTCAAAGATATCCTTTAGTTTCAAGATACTCTTCAATCTGACTTTATGTAAATACCTATCTATCTTTACACTTATGTAGAAAGAAATGTATAAAGAAAATGTCCACATAGGGAACCAGCCACAAATCTCAAACTTGGGTTAAAACGTCATTCAACAAGCAACAAATGTTTATGAGTTTGTTTGGGGTTATTTAGCCTTTAATCCTTTACAGACTAAAGCAATCTGAAAAGGTTTTGACAGAGCCTGAAATTAAGCACTTTTACCAGATCCTATTTTGCCACCTTATGATGAAATATCTTAACCAAGATTTGCTAGAGTTAGGGTTTACACACTGTAGGAGAGAGGACGATTAGCAGCGTGTTGGCCTGAGTCATCACATTAGTTTGGGCAAAAGCTGGGAAATGCAGGTAAGGCGCTGCATGCCTCAGTATAATAAGGAACCACTGCCAGGACTCTTTATATATTCACGAGTAGCAAAGGATTTTTTTGGATAACAGTTACAACGTTGAGCACCACTCGATTCACGAACATTTTAAACCAGTGTGCGAGACAGTTGGAGGTGTTCCTCCTCTGACTTCAACAGCATTACTTCACATTAATTGCTCGTTTCAGGTCCACCATAACTGACTGGGATCACTAGCAATATCTAACCAAAACACGATGGAATATAAATATGAAAAAAAAAGTTACAGAAAAGGACAGTCATAAAATGTGAAGTCAGAAGAATAAATTACAAAAGACTCAACATAAAGATCAAAATAACATCAACAGTGACAAGGAAAATAATGAACTGACAAGAAGCCAAAAAAATAATAATAATAATAATAAAATTAAAAAAGGCAGGATAACAGAAACTTAAGCAGAAAGGAAGATTATGTTTCCCTGAAGCATTCTTATTATTTTCAGCTATAACTTTTAAAAAATGTATATTCATCTTTATTTTCTGAGGTGCAGCTGTTGAGGCTATCCTTGATTCGAAGTTTCTCTCTGTCCAGGTGAGCATAAGAAACTTTGGACCTCAACCAGACATCATGGAGTGCAATTAGAAACCGGCCTCGGGTGAAAATGTCACATCAAATCTCTGAGAAAAAATGTGTTGGGAAACAGAAAGGGAGAGACAGGAAAATTTAATACAGTGCAACTTACGATCGTAATATATATATAATATGTAATATTAATATAAATGCATTTCAACTTGTACATTTCCTCAAAGTATCATTAAGGATACAATATATAGGGATTATATGAAACATTAAACTTGCTCACCAGAGAGAGCTTCAATGGGCTGAGCTGCGTGCACGGCGTTCATGGGGGCCGACTTGTCATCAAAGGCCACTTTGGGTCCCTCAGGTCCACCACAGTCTATTAGACCCTGATTACAGGCATCGGGCTCCATGAGCGATCGGCCTTTATTGTGAACCCCAAGATCAATAAACTCTTCAAAGCTCCAGGACCCTGTTTTCCCATTCACCCCCATCTTACAGTCCTCATTCACAAACTCCGAGCCCTCCTTCAGATGTGCCTTTGGATGGGAGTTACTGGAGCAGACAGAATTAAAGATTTAAGGAATGAAGCTCTAGATAAAGAACAACATGAGATAAACCATCCAAGCTTTAGCATGATTACTCAAACCATGTCAGGAGAGAGGCAGATATCTCTGAAACCTCTGGTGCAACTTATATTTAGAGGAATAATATGGAACACCATCAGTGCTGTACAGTTTAAAAAAGATGGATTAAACATGTGTCAGGGAGTTGGGGACAGTATGCTGTTGGATTAGGATATCATTCCTAGCTTCATCTAAAGCATGCTATTTTCTTAAGCATCATAGTGAGTGACCGTGTGAGTAACCGCCCAAGCAAATAAATGAACAAATGAATTAAAACTGTGGATGCTGTCAGTTCTTAAAACTCAAGTAAACATCGACAAGCCGTTCCCGTTAGAGAATCATGATAAGAAAACTTTTTCTTTGTTTTTTCATGTAACAGGCAATGCAGCAATCAGACATGAATATGAAAATGCAAACATATCTGGGTCATTCTCTGAAACTGGTACCATAAAGTGTGACATTCACAGTCCAAAGATAGAAATCCCCAAATTTCAATGTAGTCCATCTTATTCCCCTCGATATTCACCATAAATTCATAAACTATTGTTACACAGACAGTGAGAGAACCACTTCATGCACTTAACTGCACTCTTATTAGTAACAGCCAGGAATAAACACCAAATTCATCTACGTATGAATAAGAAATTCATCCCTTTTGTTTTTGGTGAACAAATTAATTATCGCTTCACTCTGTGTGAAATAAATCCACTTCAGGAGGAACTCAACTGTACAGTGAACGTCATAACATGGAACCTCACCCCTCACAGGAAAAATGGGTCGGTTCTGTATGTAACTGAAGTGGACACCACTGATTACACACAGAACTGTAAACTGATGTGCGACTCAGTCCACAAAGTAAGAAAAATATGGATATAACTTTTACTGCAAGATCTTTATTGCAAGCCCTACTATCTGCACTTTGAGTTGATACTTCGGTGATAACATGGCATGAAACATTATAAAAAAACAACAAAAAAAAAACCCAAAACCCTTAACACAATTTTTGCCCACACATTGCAACTAATTCTGCAGAAAAATCTCTCTCTCTCTCTCTCTCTCTCTCTCTCTCTATATATATATATATATATATTTTAAATGCTGGATGTATCTGCATTGTTTTGTCTGACATGTTGTATGTGTCCATGTGGTATGTTTCAGGCAGGGATTGCTCTTTTATAGTTTTTGTAAAATACTAGGTCCAAAATATGAATCATTAAATTTGACCCAGTTTCAGAAAATTACCCATTTCAATTCTCTAAATACTATTTACACTTGTGTCTGTGATGGGGTGTAACTCTGCCCTCACCCAGAGTCGGCTGAGATGGGCACCAGCCTTAATTAGGATTAAGCGGTTCAGAAAATGAATGAATAAATAACCAGGTGTAAACAGGGTGTAGGACAGAGAATAATCTGCAAGTTGTACAATGATGCTAAGTTCTAAGACTATGAGTGATACCCAGGTTGGCTCTCAGGTGAGGGACAGAGAAATGTTTTCTGTACCTGATGGCTGTGGGCTGTGCTGCACTGAGGCCATTTTTGTTTTCTTTGTCATCCACTTTGGTCTGTTCATTCAAACTCTTAAGCAGCTCTTCTGGTTCCAGCTGGCCTTCTTCTGAAGACATACCTTGCTCCTGGATGTTTGCTTGACGGACCTCCTCTGTGCTTTGCTCTGACGACACAGACTGGTTTTCTGAAATAAGGAAGTTGGGGAATGTGTTATTACCCAAAAGCAGACAAAGTCTATTTCTTTCCTCTCAAAGGTAGAGTTTAAGCTTATAAACACTTACCATTGGTTTCACAGTTTATCTGGTCTGTGACATCACCATTTTCATCTGGAATGCCTTTCTCATCGTTATCCTGCAGAAAAGAAAAAAAGACCACCAAATTCAAAGCCCCACCACAGTCACTTTAAAGCCTACAACCACTCAACCTATAATTAGAAAAACATCAGCAGTCTTACCTTGAAATCATTTTGGTCCATTCTTCTGGTTCTCTTCATGATTTCCTCGATTCTCTGAAAAGAAAACAAAAACATAAAACATTAATTTTTTTTCACCAAACCACTTAATCCTATTAGGGTTGTGGGGAGCCTATCCCAGCTAACTCTGGGCGAGGGCGGGGTACACCCTGAACAGCTCGCCAGACCTTCGCAGTGCCAACACACACTCAACCATTCACCCTCACATCTGGGGCAATTCAGCCAACTAGCCAACTAGCCTAATGTGCATAGTCTTTGGACTGCGGGAGAAACCTGACTACCCAGAGGAACCACACAGAAACGCCCTTGTACAGTCTGGGACTCGAACCCAGGATCTTTTTGCTGAGAGAGGGACACTGTAATCACTACACCACAATGCTGCTCAAAACAAAGATTACAAAGATTTTTTTTTCTTTAAACACTGATATGGTGGAGAATTCATAGTTGAATCAAAGACTGCAAGCTGCCCAGTCCCTGAGGTGAGGAAGCAACCCCAAACCATAACATTTCTGCCACCATGTTTACAACCATATATAAGGTTCTTCTGCTAGTTTGGCCAAACAGCTAACTTTGTTTTGGCTGTACGTTGCAGATTATTCCAAAATTCCATCATCACACACTTCAGTACCAAGCAGAACACCAGAAAGGCTATAGTGAAACAGATAGCCACTGTCTGTCGCTCACGCTGAGCAGAAAAATATCTCAGTTCCAATTCTGTCAACCAAGAACAGAAACTGAGGCTGCAGTGGGCACAGGCTCAGCAACACTGGTCAGTTGAAAACTCGAAAAATGTGGCTACGTCTAATGAATCTTGACTTCTGCTGAGGCACACCGATGATAGGGTCAGAATTTAATGCATAATATATATGGGAGACCAAATTATATGCCAAACGCAGCAGGTAAGTAGGTAAAACCTAAACAAATAAATATAAAACTATATGACACGTAAAATGTGAATAAAATAAGACGCTTTAAAAACACTTGATAAAAAAAATTTTTTGTCAGCTGGAATGTTGCATTTCAATAAACATTATGAATGCATGATGAAAATCAGAAAAGAGTTAAACATTAAACATTATCTGATATACAGTGAAATTTTGATAAGGTTGTTCATAAATAGTCTTTCAGCATAAAAAAAAACCTACTTATCAAAAACGGGTATTGATCCAACACAATTAGTTTACACCTGCATCTTAATGGAAATATTTATATCTTAGACAATAAGGTCGACCTCTAATACCCCGGCTCCTCACTGCTCCAGGAATATATATATGTGTGCTTGTGTTTTCACTGCTTTTGATGGATTAAATTCAGAGCCTATTTTCCCATATCATTAAATATCTATTTAAAATAAAAATATACAATCTGCAGCCAATAAGTAGGTCCATGTTAACGTGGCTGAAGCCATTATCTGTAGCATCTGTCAGGGTCAGGTAACAGGCTGGAGCAGTGAGATGCGGTGTACATCCTGGACAAATTAGCAGAACTAAGCACAGCACCTAGCAACCAATCATTCAGAACAACAGTGGCAGTCATGCAGCTACATCCCAAAAAAACAGTAAAATGATGGAACGTTTTGTCATGAATACTGTGATTTGTGACACAACAAAATAAACAACAAAACAGAGCACAGTCTAAAACATGAGATGTTTTTCTATTGTCACAAACAGAGGCACAGAAAAATTAAGAGTCCACTACAAAATGACCAGCTCTGCAGGTTTTATTATTTATACAGATGTGTTTGGGAACGTTTGAAGGAGATGATGGTCATCCTGGTCAGTGGAGAGTTGTTGGAATGTGATCAACAGAAAGGACAGTCACAAACTTCAAACTTTCGTACTGTGTTGTATAAAACTGAAGATGATTTTGATCTCTTTGCATTATATGAGGTCTGAAAGCTCAATTTCTTTTGTTATTTAAGACCATATGTCATTTTCTGCAATTAAATCAAAACATGTGACGTGATATTTGACAACATTTTTACGTGGAATTTGGGGGAAATGATGTCGGTATTTTATGGGATTAAAACAAAAATGTTTCTCAAACACATACCTATAAATACTAAAACCCGACAAACTGATCATTTTGCAGTGGGGTCTCCTAATTGTTTCAGCACCTATATAGTGTCATATCACACAGCCCTGGGTTTCGGTAAACTTTTTTATGGTCAAAATGTGGACGCACCAAGTGACTTGACACACAAAATTTAGCATCCACTCTCTGGAAACTTGCGCCCATGTTACAAAGCAAAACACTGATTTTTGGTCACAAACATAATTAAAAGGGATTTCTGCAGCAAAATTGCAAGTCTTTTCATATTGCGGTCCCTCTCGAAGTTGCTATCTTTATCTTGAAGAAATTAGATCTTTTTGGTAGAAATCTAGAAATACTACAGTCCCCGCATTTTGACAGGAATTATGTTGCTGAATAAATTCAAACTCTGTTTAAAAGAGTAGGACAGTCAGTAGCACTGAGCAGGGCAGCTGATTCTGAAGCTCACACCAGTCATGTGACAGGTAGTGCAGGTAGGACAGGGCACATTATTTTGTGCAGTAATGAAAGAGATGTTTTATATTTTTTGATAAGATATGAAAAACACTAAAAATGTACCTCTGGTAATCAAACCAGTAAAATGTGAGCTGAGAGAGCTTGTATCAAATAAGTGGCATGATGGTGTTCACCTTCTTCCTCTCCATGCGCTCTTGTTGGTTCTGCTGCATGATGCGCTCTCTCTCCTGTCGTTGCTTCTCTGCCTCCTCTTGAGCCTTTACTTCTGCCTCCTCTCGCTGTAATTGGACACAAATGCAGCCAGTCACTTGGTTAGTTCCAGCAGTCTCAGCTCTCTGCCGAACCACGGGTATGATGTATAGATTCTAGCTTGCCTCTTTCTGTAACTCAGCTTGCTTCTGTTTCTCCTCTAGCTCCAGCCTCTCTCTCTCCTCTTCTGCCTTAAGAGCCTGCTCCTCTTCTTCCCTCTTTCTCTCCTCTGCTTCAATCTTCTCCTCCTCCAAACGTCTCACCCTCTCCTCCTCAGCCAGACGTTTCTCCTCTTCCTTTCTTAACCTGCAATGATGGAAAACTGTTAAGCTCTTCAGAGCATAAACCAGCATCTTTGTGTGATGTTGCAAACTCATCAAGGGGTTCTACTTAACAGGAATATGTTTTAAAGCATACTTAAATAGTTTGTCATTACACATCACATTTATCGAATACACTCTTATCTTAAAACGAAATCAACTCTGAGAACTTGAATACCAATAAAAACAAAACCTTATCTGTTCTGTAGTGGGCTTTTTTGGGAGGCTAAGCATATATGGACTGGACAAATGTTTCCTTTCAAGTGGGGTCAAATGTCAAAGGTCACAGTGCCCTAATGTTGGTATGTGACATGACACCGTACTACCCTACACATATCCATTAATTTTGAGGTAGGTGTCACCAACCAATCAGAAGTTACAGTCAGGACAATGATGGGGATGCATGGATGAACGGACGGATTGATCACTATAAGTTATCTGCATTATGCAGGGTCCTAACTAACCTAATTATGCTCTCTTGTTATCATGAGCAGGATTGTGTGCAGTGGAGATGAGACCCACGGGACATAATTACTTGCATACAGATGCTCAGAAATAAAGATTCTTGGCACACAATCACGTTTCATTTTAAGAGTTTTTTAAACCCATGAAACAGAAATCAGTGTTTGTCTACAATTTGGAGCAAGAAGTTTGTATTTGTGAATCAAGTTTTGGATTTTAAGACTTACAAGACTTACAGTATTTGTCCATATTTGTAACAACCGGAAACGATTCACAACTGCTTCAGGAAGTATGACTGCTCTGCTGTTATTAAGCAACAAAATGATTATATAATCAAATAAAATATTTATATATAAAAACACCAACATGGGGATCCAGAATAAACACAAAAACGATGTACTATTCTCTGGTAGTTGTCTCAGGTCAAGTGAACTGTGATGTATAGGTGGCCCAACTTAAACTTCCCACACTGCGTTAAATTAAATCTGTCGTGCCAATGTTCATTTATTTATTTAGTACTGGAGGCACTAATTTAAGTAAAACAGTCCCAGGCTGTGTCGCTGAATAGAAAGTTGCTTAATGTTGCTCACATAATGTGTCCTATATCTATAATAACCTCCAACGAAAAAGGTGTGCACTTACTTTTCCTCCTCCTCTCTCTGTAGTCTGAGCTGTTCCTCTCTTTCTTTCTGCTCACGAGCCAGACGTCTGTTCTCTGCCAGGATCTTAGCAGCTTCAGCAGCAGAGTTAGTGCCGGCCATGCTTTTCAGATTAGGATCTGAAAGAGTCCATCAGTTACTTTAAGATAAGTGGCTAATGACAAATAAGGCTTTATGTTATAATATAATAATATATTATCAAACGGGTATCGCCTAAAAAAAAAAGAAGAAAAAAAAGTAGTTGAGAGTGAAACAGCAGCTGATAGCCTTACAGACTGATGATTCCAGAAGAGGGCGCAGTAAGTCAGTGCAACTGGATGCCAAATATACAGATGATTGTATGGAATTTGACAAGTTTATGGATAAGTGGACATAATGTATATTGTAATGTAATAATGTATATTGTAATAATGTATAATGTATAATAAACCCCCAAAAAACATGAAATGGTGACAACTAACTTATTTCTGTAAATTCTGGTCTGGTAAATATAACACCATGCAATTTTACAGCACCTGCAGTCACGTTAGCAGAGTTCTGGGAAAGTCTGGGTATGATGGTTGCACAAGTTTGTAGATTTGCAAACACAAAAGCAGAACATAGAACTGCTGTTCCTGCTACACATAACACAGCATGGCCTTATCGAAGACTTCTCTGTATCAGTATTTTGTGCTCTCAAATTACTGAAACTCAATTCTTGGAATTCCAGAAATTCCACAGCAAGATTGGAATGTAATATCTGCTCAT
Source organism: Neosilurus mollespiculum (assembly GCA_030014195.1). Lineage (NCBI taxonomy): Eukaryota > Metazoa > Chordata > Actinopteri > Siluriformes > Plotosidae > Neosilurus > Neosilurus mollespiculum. The sequence continues at coordinate 38,021,878 of JAQMYF010000024.1, read as the reverse complement.
AACTGGAACAGGTATTTCAATACTGTAGCCCAGGATTGTCAAACAGAACCTGCCTAGGGCATTGCTTTATTTTGTGTGCTCTTAAATAGTAATAAAAGTGTAAGGCTAATTTATTTACATAAGTTAAAGATCTGTCACATTAATCTGGGAAGACAGAACTATACAATATTCATATAAAATCTACTCTAATGTGTGATATTGGTTATTTTACTGTAAACACACATACTGCACCTTGTTTTTGTATGTCTCTTCCGTAAGGACACGCTACACTCTGTACAGGCCATTTCTTTATTCCTCCAAATGTTAGATGCTTTGTGGTTATGATGTTAAACTTTGTCCTCTATTATATCCTTGTTATTGTAGGTAATATAATAACCTGGCTTTATCATAACATAACACAAGGTTATTCCTTTTGCTTTTTGTTCCCATGTCAGCAGTACACAGTTCCAGTCCTGCAGACTCTCCCAACTCACAAGACTCAGCACACATAGGGCAAGTAAGTAGAAATGTAAAAAGTAGTTAGCACGTCCGCCTCATAGCAGAAAGGTCTGGGTTTGATTCCCGGGCCACTGTGTGGACTTGGGCATGTTCTCCCCGAGCTTGTGTGGGTTTCCTCCAGGTACTCCGATTTCCTCCCACAGTCCAAAAAACAATTGGCTGTTCCAAATTGACCCTAGGTGTTAGAGTGAGTGTAAATGCTTGTGTGAGTGTTGGCCCTGCAATGACCTGGCGATCTGTTCAGCGTGTACCCTGCCTTCGGCCAGAGTCGGCTGAGAGGGGCGCCAGCCCTCCCGCGACCCTTATGAGGATTAAGCGGCATAGAAAATGAATGAATGTAATATAAAACTCTGAAGATTTCAGAGCCCATCAGGTTTAGTTTATTTAGCAAAGCAGTGTACTCTATACGGATGAGAAGTACAAGAACGTGAACAGGAAGCTCTCACCATCTTTGGACTTGGTGCTGGGGGCTGGGCTGGCACTGCTCTTATCCTGAGGTTGTGATGTTAGAGCAGTCATTGGAGATGCTTCTTTGGGTTTGGAGTCCCTCTTTTTCAGGACAGGAGGGCCAGTTGGGGTGAGGGCAGGTTTCTGTATAGGTGGAGGTTTGGAAGCAGGCTGAGGGGATGGGGGCCTCTGCTTTACCCCACTGGGCGAGGGTGGCCTATAGCGAGGGCTTTGCCTTGTTAGGAGATACACAAGGTGAGAAGAAAAATATTATATAAAAATATTTTAGGATAACCTGAAAGGAAGCAGAGTGTAAAACGAGTGAGGACATGTGATGTAGATCTCTTACTTGGCTCCTCCAGGTGATGGTGTTCTCCTGGGGCCACCCAGAGGTCCTGGAGAGGGAGAACGATGGCGGCTGGGAACAGTGGAAGGGGAAGGAGGGCGTTTTGCTGTTGAAGTAAATGACTTGTCCTTTTCAGCTTTCTGCATACACACATACATCCAAAAACACAAAGAGACTTTTTGTAAGAGACAGACAGTCGCTTTCAACCAAAACTATTAAAGAGCAGACAAAGGCGGAACACTTTCATTCTAACAGAGGCGCTCATTCATTTATCGAGAGCTTTAAAGTGTACATTTCAAAATATTACATTTCCATAATATCTAGAGAAGTTATCACTTATATTACTAGACCTAGCAACAGTTATGCACTTTGCTGAGACATCATACCCCTGTGTGATTTATAATTAAAGTTTTAGAAACTTTAGTGTCATACAAGACTCAAAATCTCCTATGTCTGATGAGTATTGGAGACACGCAGTTTTCTTACTACAACCATCTGGCATTTCAATATAATCTGTAACATAAAAAAACTGAATTCTTTAATAAACTTTATTCATCCATTCATTTTCTAAGGCCCTTAATCCTAATTAGGGTCGTGGGGAGGCTGTCGCCCATCTCAGCCGACTCTGGGCGAGGGTGGAGTACATCCTGAACAGCTCACTAGACCATTCCATGGTCAACACACATTCAATCATTCACACTCACAGGTGCCGGCCTCCCCGTGTCCCTAAACAGCCTAGTGTGCAGCATGCTTTTGGACTGGGGTGGAAACCGGAGTACCCAAAGCAAACTCACACAAGCACGGGCTGAACACAGAATTCCACACAGAAATGCCCCGAGCCCGGAAATGGAATCTGGGACCTTCTTGTTGTGAGGCAAACGTGCTAACCACTGTGCCACAGTGCCACCCTAATAAACTTTAAATCTTTATTTTAATAATGTATCCAACTGTACATTACATATTTGACATCATCATTAGAGAAAATGCAGAGATTTGATTGTAGTCTTGAACATTCATTCATTCATTCATTCATCTTCTTCCGCTTGTTCCTGGGTCGGGTTGTGGGGGCAGCAGCCTAAGCAGTGAGGTCCAGACGTCCCTCTCCCCAGCCACTTCCTCCGCTCTTCCCGGGGGACGCCAAGGCGTTCCCAGACCAGCCGAGAGACGTAGTCCCTCCAGCTTGTGCTGGGTTGACCCCGGGGTCTCTTCCCGGTTGGACATGCCCGAAACACCACACCAGGGAGGCGTTCAGGAGGCATTGTAATCAGATGCCCGAGCCACCTCAACTGGCTCCTCTCAACGCGAAGGAGCAGCGGTTCTACTCCGAGTTCCTCCCAGATGACAGAACTATCTCTAAGGGAGAGACCTGCCACCCTGCAAAGGAAGCTCATTTCAGCCGCTTGTATTCACGATCTCGTTCTTTCTGTCACTACGCAAAGCTCGTGACCATTTCCCTTGCCCAGATGCGGGTTACCGGGGTCCCCCCTGGAGCCAGGCCTGGGGAAGAGGTTCGAAGGCGAGTGCCTGGTGGTTGGGCTTCTGCCCATGGAGCTCGGCTGGGCCCAGCCGAAGAGGAGATATGGGTCCGCCCTCCCATGGACCCACCACTTGTGGGAGGGGCAATAGGGGTCGGGTGTAACGTGAGCCGGGTAGCAGCCGAAGGCGTGGGTTCTGCCGGACCGATCCTTGGCTACTGACTCTGGTTCATGGGACATGGAAAGTCTTAAACATAGTTAAATATAACGGTGTTTCACAAAGAAGATGCATGTGAACACTTTAAAACTTAATTTATTTAATGACAGCTTGCTGTAGCTCAGTATAGCATGGCTTAGCAATTTAGCTTTGTAAAATTTTTCTTTAAAATAAAATGTAATTTGTAATAACCTTTTTAAAGATATTTGTTTGTATCATTCATAACAAGTGGTCCAATAAATTTGGTAAGCAGTTTATAAATATCTGGAAGCATGATTTTGAAAGACTGTAAGGACCACAGAGTCCAAATACCTTTATTTAAACAAATAAAAAAAATTCACACATTTTATTCTTGGTTTTTAGTTTTTCCCACCTAAAGGAAGCCATTTAAACTAAGTTTTCCACTCATTCTGACTGAGGGGGGCATGTTCCTGTGGGAAAGTGATGCTAGTGCAGCCCCTCAGTTGAACTATACTGCCCTCTACTGGATTTTACACCCATTCCCCAAGTTTTGTGAAAATTGGGTTGGTACATTTTTCCCAATTCTGATTATGGACAAATAACATTAAAAACATAACCTCCTTAGTAGAGACAATGAACAAACTCAAACTAGAATCTGGAATGATTTATTATATACTACACAGAAACAAAGAACAGCAAATAAGACAGTTTAACAAAAATAGTTTATTTATTTACTTACAATTATTATTATTATTATTTTAAAAACATATCTTAACCATGACTGAGGAAGGTCAGGTAAGCTTGCTGCTCCAAGTGGTCATGACAAACCTTGAGTGTCCATTGTATTGATTCAAGCATTATGCACTTGGGATAATGTTTTTAAATCTTGTGATAGGACCACAGAGATGGCACTGTTCCAGTGTATTATATGCTAATCAGTACTACTCAATTTACTTGTCAGTGGTTATAATGTCTTAATGTTATGGCTGATTAGTGTATATCATATTATGCCAATCGATATATCATCAGTTTACTATACTTACTGGCATATTAGCAAATACATTTTGACCAGAAGAGATCCACAGATTTAAAATGGTTTCCTTTACTATCACCTTACCTATTCTACCTAACACCAGCTTTCAGTTTTCTTCCCCCACTCGGCAAAACCT
>JAQMYF010000024.1:38001316-38014075 GCA_030014195.1 Neosilurus mollespiculum | reverse complement strand
GCAGTTTTTTGGAAGTGGACATTTTTGTCCTTAATGACTTAAGAGGGTAGTAAATTAAACTGATGCATGAGGGTTAATATACGCTGACCTGAAGGCATATTATGTGGTAGTACCATATCCAAGAGCAAAGACTCTTACTGCAACAGCAGCTGACAGTGTGAACAAGACCTCCATCTATTTATATTACACATGTTATGACTGAGAGAATCAGAGCAACGTCAATCAAATGGCAGTGGGGCAAAGGCGAGGGTGCCTGGATAACTAAAATATTGGGTGGAAAAGGGGGAATGTAAGAATAAAACTATCTGTGTATAAATATCTGTACTTTGAAATCTTACCTAAGCTGCAGAGAAACTAAAGAATAAAAAACATTATTATATGACAGTGACAGTACATGAAATCTGATTGGACGTGTTTTGGGCAATAAATTGCGTATGAACCAGAGGTGTATACGGCTGGCAAGTTAGCAGTTAGCTAGCTGAACTGTGTGCTATGATCTTTAGCAGTTTTACAGAGACGCATTCAGCGTTTGTTAGAAGAGAAATCATATACAGTAAATATCCTAAAAAAATAGAGAGTTTACAAAGTCCCGCAAAGTACTCTATGCTTTGTTGTAATGCTCTTGTTCGTCAAGGGAAGGGAAACAAGCAGAAAGCTACCAAAGCCCTCACAGACACGGAGGAAGACGCCTTATTCAGAAGCAGCTTGGAAATAGCACCCCAGCCGGAGTAAAAAAAAGTTAACAGCAGTTGTGCCTTTTTTAAGTGAATTAAAAAGATTGCACGTTCAGTCTGTACTGAGAAAACTCAGTTCTTGGGCTTTTTGTGTGGTCAAGACGTCGGGCCGGGAATATTTCTCTGTACAAACCTCAAACAAAATTATTTACACACGCTTTCCATTTATGGTGAATGTGAATGGCTATGTGCAAAAACCTATTATAAAGAGGGAAGTGCAAATTTATACTTCGCAGACTGAATTAATGAAGCAACCTTTTCACAGGGATTCGTAATCACAATTTCAAACCCCTTGCAGAGTATTTAATATCTTGTAAATGTGTTCACGTCGGTCAGTGCTATCCACTATGACTAGTATAAATATCTAACCTGAAACAATTAGTGACATAATGATAAAAAAACCTTCTGAACACTGTTAACCTTCAGAGAGCAAATGTTGCCAGTGATTTCTTTAGCATGGTTCACGCTGTAAGAAATGAAATAAAGGTTTAGAATTTCTAGGCTTGGTTATCTATCTATTTATTTATTTATTTTTTTGAGCCGCCCTGCTTTGCATTCTTCTATTGATTCGTGCTTTGTGCACTGATGGCACGCTGAGCAAAGCTCGGACAATGGCCCAGTGTGTCATTTTGTGTGATCTGAGGCCACAGAACATCTCACAGTGTAATCTCAAGCACTGATACGGCTTAAGATTATTTTTATTTATTTTATTTGTTTTTGATTAAATCTAGATACAGAAAAACTAAGTTTTCATCTCTATAAACCACTGATGACCAATGATACTGCAGTTCAGAAAGTAACTGTTGGGAGTTCTGTTTCCTTTTTCAGTCAGAGCGTTCAGATATAGCTCAAGAGAAGGACAGTTCCCTGATTAGCATCAGAACTAAATGACAAGTCTGCTTTGCAAAGCAAATCAAAATGGATGTATCCTCATAAAATTGGTACAACAAAGCATACTATTTTATGGTACTTTGCTCCAGGCAGAGACAACAGGGAGAGGAGCTGAGAATCCCAACATCTTTAATCCCCCTTGTTTGACATACTGTATGAGGTAACCTTGGGGAAATGGGATCATTAATTCTTTAGCACACACTTAATTCCCATAATAAACACCATCATTAAAAGCAAGAATAGTAATACTACACATATTATCTTGATCATAAAGACTGCTATTCAGATTCAGCTCACCTGAGCTATGTTGGAGATGGAGTCAGAAGAAGCAGAGGTAGAGCTGGGAGAGGCTTTTTGGCGGTCAGAGCTGCGACTTCGCAGGGGGCCACGGGTGGAGGGCTGCAGCGGCGTGGATGACACTAATCGAGGACACAGGTGAGACTCTGATAAAGGACATGGTCAGCCGAACGCGGGACGGGTGGAGCCGGGAAAAGTACCACAAGCAGACCAGGAGTAAAGCAAAAGGAGGGGAGGAGTAAAGAGGGAAGAGAGGGGAGGATGGGGATGATAAGAGAACAAAACAGTTTTCTAAGCGTTAGATCTATACTGACTGATGGAGGAGATTTCGCCACAGATTCAGGAGCAAGCAATGATTGGCTTGGGTGGGCAAGGCTGGTGGGAGATTTTTAAAGACCAAGGCAGACACAGTGAGTCTGAGTGTGTATGTGTATATCTATACACTGATCAGCCATAACCTTTAAACCACTGAGGGGTAAAATGAATAACAATATCTCATTGCATTGATATCTGTCACGGAGTAGGGTATATTAGGTAGCAAGTGAACAGTCAGTTCCCGAAGCTGATGCACTGGAAGCAAGATAAAAATTTGCAAGTGTAAGGATGACTAGACAATTGATGTCAGAGCATCCCCAAAACCACAGGTCTCATACAGTGTTCTCAGTATGCAGTGGTCAGAGCCTACAAATGTGATACAAGGAAGAACAAAAGGTGAACCAGGAACAGATACAAAAGCACCTAGAGCTCTCTGACACACAGTGAAGGCAAGCCATTGTATTCTGATCCCATAGTAAAGCAAATCTCTGAAAAAGTTCACACTGGCTATGATAGATAGGGGTCAGAACACAACGCAGTGCAGATTGCTGCACATAAGGCAGCTTAGCTGTGGACTAGTCACAGGGCACTTACTTTTCCCCTGTCCCCCACTGAACGCATCAACAATGGGCACATAAGAATCAAACTGGTCCATACAGCAATGGAAGAAGGTGGACTGGTCTGATGAATCACAGTATCTTTTAAGCCATAAGGACAGTTTGGTGCATGCACATTGCTTTCCTGGAGAAGAGATGGTAACAGGATGGACTATGCTAGGAAGGCCAGCCACCAAAAGCAGTATGATATTCCGAGCAATGTCCTGCTGGGAAACTGCATCCTAGAATTCATGTGGATGTTACTTTGTCTACCTAAACAATGCAGACCAAGTACACCCCTTTATGGCAGTAGTGTTCCCTAAGAATGGTATTCATCTATGGGATGTGCGGCATAAACAAGTCCAAACCATGAAGGGCCCACCCTGCAACTTGAAAAAATTAAAGGATGTGCTACAAATTGCTTGGTGCCAGATACCACAGCATGCCTTCAGAGGTCTTGTGGAGCCCATGCCTTGATGGGTTACAATCATTTTGGTAACACAAATAGGACCCACACAACAACAGGCAGGTGGTTTATTTGTGGCTGACTGGTGTATACACACACACACACACACACACACACAAACACACACACACACAGAGCACAAAAATATATATATGCAACACCTAAGATTATTTATATATGTGTGTGTATGTATGTATGTATGTTGTATATGAAATCACCAATGTGCAACAAAATGCAGACATCAACAAATGTGCGCTGGAAAACCAGTCATAGATAATATTGTCGGTAGGATGTGTAAGTACCATTTGCATTCTGTAGTACCGTTTTCTTTCATATAGGGTGAATGAGATTATTGACAAAGGCTTGTGGGTATGTTGTCCCACTCCTCCACAAGAGCAGTACAGAGTTCATGGGTATTTCTGGAAGTAGGAACACACCGACGCACTCAATAGTTGAGTACATCCTGCAGATGCTGAGCAGAGGACTTCTAAAGAGGATTATCGTCAAAAAACCCAACAAACAGATAACTGTAAATTGTACACACATTGTAAGCTGTGAGATCTGGAGGATGTGGGGTGACAATTTATGTGGATAATGCACATTTAGTCAAAAATCTCCCCCTTGTTAAGGTGTTGCATTTATAATTTTGTACAGTGTATGCATACCTCATGTACACAGTTATATAGAAAGTATTACAGTATTAAACACAGAGGACCCAAGAAAGAGAGATGGTTGGGGTTAGGTGCATAAGTGATAAGCAGCCCTTAAGCAGAACACAGATCCACCAACGCAGATCCTCCAGCCTTGAAAGCCCTCAAATGGCCAAGCACCACCACACATACCCAAAGCATACAGAAGAGTAATTAAAAAGAAGTGTGTGAGGCTTCGAATTCAGTATGATAAAAGCACATACAGTGGTGGCCCAGTAGTTAAGGAAATGGGTTACTGATCCAAAGGTCGGGGGTTCAATCCCTAGTCCCACCACTGCTGGGCCCTTGAGCAAGGCCCTTGACCCCCAATAGCTCAGTTGTATAAAAAATGTTAACTGTAATGTAAGTCGCTCTGGATAAGATACTGTAATGTAAAGGTAATGTACAAAAGCTTTAGGCACCCTTAAAGAAATGCTGTAGAGCACAGATGACTTAAAACAATGAACTAAAACATTTACACAAGAAAACAGAAATACTGTAAAGAGCAGTAAACAGAATTTGGTGTGATGACCCATTGCTATGCTTTAAAAAAAAAAAAAGAAGAATATTTTCAGTTGGGTGGCACAGTGGTGTAGTGATTAACACATCTACCTCACAGCAAGAAGGTCCTGGGCTTGGCAAGAGCGTTTCTCTTTGGAGTTTGAATGTTCTCCCAATGCTTATGTGGGTTTCTTCCGGATACTCCAGTTTCCTCCGATAGTTGAAAGACATGTACACTGGGCTAATTGGCTGTTCCAAATTGTCCATATGTGTGAGTGTGAATGGTTGTATGTGTTACCCCGCGATTGTCTGGCGAGCTGTTCAGGGTGTGCCCTGCCTTCACAGTGTTGGCTGAGGGATGTTTCAACGACCATGTGACCCTAGTAGGATTACGTGGTGTGCCAAATGAGTGAGTGTGCGAATATTCTCAGGTACAGGCATTGGTGTTATATGAGGCTATCTTTACTGACCTACAAACATGTGGCTGACTCAATAATGCAGAAATCATTAAATAAAAATCTAGATTAAAGTTTATACTTACAAAAAATAGGGTGCCTAAAACTTTTGCACAGTACTATTCATGTACAATACCAGTCAAAAGTTTGGACACCTCCAATTCAATTTACATGAACAGGAGTGTCTTAACTTTTATTGGTATTATATATGCACATGCAAATACCTGCACATATATACCTGCACACAGTTATGTTTTAGTCAGAGACTTTGGTCTGCTGATACTAGCCACCACAATGCAGCATCAATATGAGTCCAGCAGCAGCCAGACTTGGGCCCACAGGGGTGAACTAACTGCAGGTCCTCATTTGAGATAATCGAAATTATGAAGAGAGATAAACACTTGAATATAACTGAGACATAAGCTGCTACTGATTCCCTTCACGCTTTCATCTACTTCAGGGGGCAGTGACACTGCCTTCAAATCCTGCTTATGTAATACAATTTCCAGAGCTGACCCAGGCACTCAAACTTTATTTCAGTCCCTATCTGCCTATAAAAAAATAAATATGAGAAAAAGCCTATCTTAGATTGAATGCCTGTTCAAAGCTCAACTTAAAGGTGAAAATTAGTCTGCTTTCACATATGCAGCATTTTAGTTTATAGCAAGCAGATGCATTCAAGCATGCAATAACACAGCAATCACACTCTGTTCAGTGGTCTTGTTCCAGTTCCAAACAGTTTAGTGCGGTTCACCAGCAGTGAGAAAGTGATTCAAGCCAGTATTGATTCAAATGCTGAACGTGAATCAAATGGGCATTGTGAGTTGTGCACAGCATTTTTTTTTTTGTAGAAGCTGCTAAATGAAGCTGGCTGGCAAAAACTGAGCCAATTAACAGGGCTTCAGAAATGTAAACGTTCTGAATATTTGAGCCAATGTACAAGAGAGGAGATAAATCTGGGTACGATGCACAAAATTATTTTTTCCTAGTATCTCAGTAGTTGTTTACATAATTTATTTTTCTCTAATTGAAATCTCCAAGCTGCGATGGCCTGGCGAGCTGTCCAGGGTGTACTCGGCCCTCGCACAGAGTCGGCTGAGATGGGCGCCAGCTTCCCCGCGACCATAATTAGGAATAAGCGGTTCAGAAAATGAATGAATGAATTCTCCAAGATCAGGTGACTTTCTTGAATTTTACACAAACCTAGAAAATGTTTACTTAGCATTATCTGACAAATATACACTGCCCGCCCAAAAGAAAAACAAACAAAAAAAAAAAGTCACACACACGAATATTTTGTTGTTCCACCTTTAGCCCTGCCTACAGCATGTAATCATCATGGAATTGTTTCAACAAACTTAAGCAACATAACATTTATTTTCCATCCAGTTTTGGATTCATTTTTCACCGATGTCATGAATTGATGAGGAAAAAATTTAACCGCTTCTTAAAGTCTTCTCCAGCACATCCCAAAAACTTTCAGTAGGGTTAAGGTCAGGACTCTGGGGTGCCAAAACATATGTGAAAATGATTCCTCATGCTCCCTGAACCACTCCTTCATTATTTGAATCCCCATTTTATATCCGTGCCATCAAGGAAGAAAAAGTTCATTGATGTGATAACCTGCTCATTCAGTACATTCAGCTCATCAGCTGATTCAATTCATTGCCACATTTATTTGGTGGTGAGCCTCGACCTGACCAACAGGAGCAACAATGCCATGGAGATTACATGCAGTGATCAAGGCTAAATGCTCTCCATGAAAATATTAGTGTGTGTGACTTTTGTTTTGGTCAAGAAGTGTATTTCTGACCAATGAAAGAAAAAAGATTTCAAGCATGTCATACACATCCAACTTGTTTATTTTTGGTTTTATGTCAGTTTAAATAAATGCAATCAATAAAAAACTAACAAAAACAGATACATTTTCTCTGACTTATACTCAGGAAACAGACCAACAGGTGTGCCCTTACAACTCAAATAAAGTTGCATTGATTTACTATTATTTGAGTGCTCAATGATCTGAATGCATTTCGAAGACGCGCTGCTTAAATGCAAGTATTCAAGCATGTTTAATCACTGCATGTTTAATGCGCCACAAGACAACATAAAATAAATCACCACCAACACACCAGCCATCAGTTTCTACATGAATAGGTCCCCTCCACTCTCTCTAGATTTTCTCTAGGTTACCTGTCTCATGCGCTCCATGGGCTGAAAGGGCTGCTGCACTCTTGCTCCTAGCTAGAGAGGCCTGGGTAGGGGTGAGGAGACGACTGAGGACACTGCTGTCCATGGGACTGGCCAACGGGCGGTGGGCTACACATGAACATGTAGCATGGCAACACCGAAAAAAATAAATAAAATAAAATAAGAGAAAACAAGAGATAGAAATGTTGAAGGATAAAAACACACATGGTGTGGGAAGGGTGAGTGACACAGTGACAGCTAGAACATTTTAAAATAATACGAAGACCTCAACACAACACCAGTGATTATTGTGCTCAAGTCACCACGTAGTGCTCACTGAAGTCAAACCAGGTTACTGTGGGAATATTAGTGGGAAGAATGACAAGAGGTAAAAACAAAAGTACATGTGGATAAGGAATTCAAGGTAGAAATCAAATTAAATTGATCAAGAGATATTATGAGAACTAGACATGAGGGAAATGCATTAATCATTAGGTTAGTTTTCCTGACTATACAGGATAACATATGAGTAATAAATATTATCTTGTATACATCTAACATTAAGCAATTAATGAATGAGGTGAAGTGTGAGAAGATGCAGAATTGTTCAGATTGAGGGGGGTTACAATTATATAATTATATTTTTATTCGTTTAAAATATTTTCGAGTCGGGAGGAAAGAGCATCATAGCCGCCGTGAGTCAGCCATTTCAATTCACTTTAGACAAATTCCCCAAAAATGTGGAATTAAAGTATTTGATGGTAAGGATGTATTTTTTATTCTTTTTTTCCCCTGAATGTTGCTGGATGTTGCTAGGAACACTCCTCTAGCCTTGAGAGCGTGCAGCCATTTTCTTGCTAACTTGCCAGGGGGAGGGGGAAAGGAGGACAAATAAAATTGATAGGCTACCCCCGATAGGCTACTGACAGCGCTGCTGCTGGTGGAAACTTGCTTGGTCGTCGCTATTCACTCTCAGATATTGTTTACAACAGCAAAAATAGTGAGAAAATAGAATGAAGTTTATACAGATCAAGGTCTCAGTGCTTCACTGTAAATTGTACTAACAAACCAACATGGCGAATGAGAGGAGGCGTGTACCATGGTGCGTAGTCTATCTATCTTATGTGATATCTATGAGGAGGAACATTGGCACATGCTAATCACGCAATAATCCTTTAACTTATCCCATGTTAATGATGGAGAGTATATAAGCTGGTGACTTTCCACCAGTCAGAAACGAGAAAGTATTCTGAATAAATAATAATTCCATTTATTCATCTGGCAGATACATTAATCCTAATATTTGTGTCCTAAGCTATATTTAATTCCAGTCTAATCTCCACTGTAGCCACTCCAATGTTAGTCAATGACAGGAGCATACAGTACTTTGCTAAAGTTTAGCAGGGCTTTATCATCATACACGAGATGCAAAAATCTTTTGCTGCCGTGAAGATTCACCCTGTAGCTGTTTGTAGAGATGGTTACTTATTGGTTAGATAAAGCCGATTTGAATGGTCCGTCCCCCCTTCTTTGGCACAGTGTATGAGAGTAACAGTTCTGCCTGGCTGAGGTGTTCTGAAGTGTACTCTGGTTTAATTCAAGGAATGAAGGTCATTAGTATGTAACTGATAGTGTGGCAGTAGGATAGAGACTAAGAGGATTTTACTGGTACACACACACTCACTCTCACTCATGCATACACATAAACATACAGAAAAACAATGCTGTGTTCATACACAAACATTATGTTAGTAGACAAAGATGTCATTCTTGGTCAACAGCTCAGAGAAAAAAAATATCAAGAGCAGCTATGACCTCAACATGCACAGCGAACAGTGGGACAAAAACAAAACAGCATTCATAGGCCTGAAAAAACAGCACTGTGGAAAAATTTGCATAAAGAGAAAAGATAGTGTTATTTGCTGGCACACAAAGTGATACAGGAGGGGGAACAACAGTGAGCCTTAACACGGGCTTCAAATAAGCATTAAGACTTTCTCTTATCAATCCAAACACTTTAAAACTTTCAGATAATTATAACCATAGACTTGGGTAGTGCATCATCATTGTGCTGCAATAGTAGGATACCGTAAGGTTAGTAATCTGTCATGCTGCAATAGTGGGTTAACACATGAGCAGGGCAGGCAGCTCAATACAGCAGTTTGCATGTTGTTATTAAGGTGGGATCACACTAGAGGTACGATAGAAAAGTGACGTACGCAACATCGAATTTTGGTCACCTGGCTCGAGAACGCTTTGCGAAAAAATTTGAAATGTTTGAAATTTACGTTTATGTCACAAAACATATACAAAGCAAATAGTTTGAGAACAAAAAGCAGACAAAACGTGACTGACTTACAATAGGAGATTCACTTTTTTAAAATCTTGATGCAAATTTCAAAATTTGCAATAAATAAATGAATTTAAAAAAAATAAAAAAAATAATAATAATAAAAAAAATAAAAAAAAAAACCACCACAAACCCCATACACCCTCCCCCAAATTTTATTAATTCGAAACAGTCACTTTTTTATCGGACCTCTAGTGTGATCACCCTCTAAGGAAACGTGCGCAGAAGAATATACAGTGTTCATGATAAGACAAAGCACCTGAAACAAATGGTGCGGGTTTCTCTGGTTTGTCAGTGGGTGGAGCTCTATTCCCAACACGGGAAAGGGAGGAGCTCCGTTTCTTCAGTACAGGGTCTAAAGACAATCATCATCGACAGAGTTAAAGCCTCGAAAGGCATGCTGAATTGTTCTTCCAAGCATGTGAATCTCATTTCTTTTAGTTAGGAAACATTCAGCGACGTTGAATTGAAAGATTTAACAAAACAATTACCAGGATTGTAAACATAATCATTACTATAAAGATTTGAATAAGACTGATATATTGACGCTATATTGAGTCATTTGTTATCAAATGTAATTTTATTCTGTTTTATGACAGAAGCCTTTCTACTTGCTTTGTTCTGAGCATCTATCAAGATCTTGAGTTGAGTCTATTTACTTTTTACTTGTGTACGCTCTCTGTACAGTATGTATGTATGTATGCCCTCGGGTATTTATTGATTGGCAGACCAGCTTAAATTGATGTCTAGATATCATTCTGATTCTGAATTAGCTTGTGTGAAAAGGACGAGGGGAAAACCTGCACCTGTCTGTTCCACCTGAGGCTGCTTATGCGCTTCCTTAGAAACCCGAGAGACATTGCTAGGCAACCGGTTCAACGATGAACTCCTCCGCTTTGCACCTACAAAACAAAGAGATCTCACAACCTAAAAGAGATTTAATAAAGGAGCTTTATGATGTCTCAGTTTTAAATGTTTATCCAACCGCCCATGTTTGCTTATTTCATACTGATAGTATATTTTTCCATGTCCTTATTTTGCGCAAGAGTTCATACATTTTTATTACATTGTTAAAAACAAATAACTGGCGTCGTCATTTACAATTAAACGAGTTCGGACATAATACCTGGCTCTTTAAATCTTGCCTCTCTCTGATCTGCATGCAACAGTAACACTGATAACAGTAAAATAAAAGCTGCTTTTAAAAAAATTTTTTTTTTTATATAGTGAACAGAGCAGTGACCGGTTTCCTCCCATCTGAATTAATACAAATAACAAATAATTATATTTTTAATGTACATAAGTTCACTAATACTGATATGATATGAATTCAGGAACCACATTCAGGAGCCCTCCCCTGGGAGAAAGGAACTAAATGTTATTAATAGAAGGAAATCAAGGGATGGATCCAACACAAATAGGGCTAGTGGTGAAATCAGCTGAGTCACTACTGAAGGATCCTAAGCTGTAAAGAAAAACAGCACCACTACACTCATCATTAGTGCAGCCTTTCTATCCTGGAGAAACCAAAATTAGCATTGATATCTTCAATTCAAATCACTTGACAAATTTATTCAAAACCAAAAACCCAGGGCATGATCGTCAAGAGTGGCAATGTGAAGCAAGACACGTAAATGCACTTTCCCAGTGATTGCTGTTCCAGTCAGATCACATTAATAGAGTAGATAAATCAGTGCACAAGTTCTGATTTCAAGACATGCAAGAATGGCACTTCCAAAAAGTTACCAGCCATGTCTTGTTGCCCCTGAATAACACAGAATACTGCAAACATCCTGCATGAAGGGAAAGAAGAGGTAAACACGGTGACAAGAGGGTCGGTGAGGTGTGTGAGGAATATGAACAAGGGAGAACTTACTTTTGTCGGGAGAGCTGGGGAGGGTGGCAGAGGAAGAGGAGAGGCGCTTGTTGATAGAGTCTGTGGGTTGTTTGAGGTTTGTAGAAGAAGAACGCTTGTCTATACGCCACAAACAAACCAGGATAGCAAAATTAGGGTATTAACAACACAATACCTAACATGTGTATGATCTAGGTCAGGGAAAATTCTTGTGGGGGAAATATATATACATATATACACACACAGCCAATGAAAATGCAACACAATTTTTTTTGTAATATTTTTGGGATCATCCTATCTGAGCATGAGTACTGGTATTTCAATGACCCTAAACACCTCAATGACTCATTTCCAGTAGCAGCACTCACCGTCACACTTCACTGAGCTTGAGCTCTGGACCTTTAACAGCTCCAAGCTTGTTTGTGGGTCTCAATAATCAGAAATGGGTGCATTTAACGAGTGGTCATCTTGCCTACATAAAGCTCAGCAAAAATACATAGCATTCTGCGGTGGATTCTTGACCATGCCTCAACTGTCACATGATGATCAATGATTGAATATCTGTAGCAGCAGGCATTTAATGTCCTTCCCTGACCTGTGTATTTGCCTGATTTGTCACCCATCAAACACTTGGTGGGATCAGCCTGGACTCCAAGCATCAGGCCAAGTACCAGCACCATAGAACAAGCAGGAACTGATCGTGGCATTGCAGGAGGACACAAATATTTTCAGTTGTTGTTGATTAATACTGTTCAAATGATGTGTGAAATTGATTTTAATAATATAATTGACCATTTCAAGACAAAAAATAATAAAACATATATAATTTATTCTGAGTGTTTCATATTCATTGCCAGTGAGTTTGTATGTATATGTATATACTGGTGGGTCATTTTCAGAACTGGGACATTTTTTGATTCACAATTTGGACGTAATATTTTCCAAAAAACTATAAAGAATTAAAAGAGCAATCCCTGCCCAAAACATATCACATGGACACATACAACATGTTAGACAAAATAATGCGGATGTATCCAAAGTAGAAATTCCTGTTTTTCTTACTTTGTGGATGAGAATCGCACATCAATTTACGGTTCCGTGCGTAACCAGTGGTGTCTACGCCAGTTACGTAAGGAACCGTGCCATTTTTTCTGGGAGGGGTGGGTTCCATGTTACAATGCTCACTGTACAATTGATTTCCTCCTGAAGTGGATTTATTTCACACTGAGTCAAGCGCTAATACAACAAGCGCTGTTTGTTACCAATAAAAGTGCAGTTATGAGCACGAAGTGGTTCTCTGACTGTCTCTGTAACAATAGTTCATGAATTTATGGTAGACGCAGAGGGAAATAAGATGGACGACATTGAAATTTGAGGACTGTGAATTTCAGACTGTATGATACCAGTTTCAGAAAATGAC
>JAQMYF010000024.1:37963115-37975910 GCA_030014195.1 Neosilurus mollespiculum | reverse complement strand
AGATACATTCACACACACACACACACACACACACACATATCTATATATATACTCAATATGTACAATAAATATACACATCACAGCGTGCATGTTGGCACACACACTTTATTCAGCATGTTGTACCTGTGCATGTGGCTGTTCATGGCTCTGACAGCCTGGGGAAAGAAGCTGTTACAGAACCTGGTGGTGCAGGTTCTGATGCTGATGCTACGGAAGCTCTTTCCTGATGGAAGGAGGTCGAACAGGCCACGAGAGGGGTATGTGGAGTCTTTAGTGATTACAGAGGCCCTGCACACACAGCATGAGAGGAAGAGGTCCTGGATGGAGGGGAGGGCCTCCCGATGATTCTCTCAGCTGTTCTCCCAGTGCTTTGCAGGCCCTTGCGATCCTGGGCACTGCAGCTCCCGAACCACACAGTGAGACAGTTTGTCAGGACACTCTCCACAGCGCCTCTATAAAAGGTGGTGAGGATGAGTGGTGGAAGGTTGGCCTGTTTCAATCTCTGCAAGAAATGGAGACACTGATGAGCCTTCTTCACCACAGAGCTGGTGTTTTTGGACAGGTGAGGTAATCAGAAATGACCATACCAAGGAACTTGGTGGTACTGACCCTCTCTACTCTCGAGCCATTTATGAGCAGAGGATCATGGACAGCTGGTCTTCTCCTTAAGTCCACCACCATCTCCTTGGTTTTGTCCACATTCAGTGACAGGTTCTTGGTGTCACACCAGCTCACCAGTCTTTCTACCTCCTCTCTGTACGGTGCCCCATTGTTGTTGTTGATGAGGCCGATAACAGTAATGTTGTCTGCGAATTTAACAATGTGGTTGGATTCTGAGCTTGCCGTGCAGTCATGGGTGAGCAGTGTGAGCAGCAGTGGGCTGAGCACACACCCCTGGGGGGTGCCTGTCTTTAGACTGATGGAGCCTGATGTCATGTTGTCGATGTGCACTGACTGCTGTCTTTCTGTCAGAAGGTACAGAATCCAGTTGCAGGTGAACATGTTGATGCCAAGTAGGGAGAGTTTGATTACTAGCTGCAGGGGATGATTGTGATGAATGCTGAACTGAAGTCAATGAACAGCATTCTCACATGTGTCCTTTTTCTCTAGATGTGAGACGGCGGAGTGTAGTTTGTGTGAAATGGCATCTGATGTCGAGCGGTTGGAGCAATAAGCAAACCGTAGGGGTTTCAGTGAAGTGGGGAGGGAGGAGTGAATGTGTGTCTTGACCAGCCACTCAAGGCACTTCATTTGCATATTCCATCTTCAGCGGCATGCCTGATGGTGAGATGAGGGGGGGGTTTGGTTTTGTGGAGTACTCCCGAATATACAGACTTTACATGAACTTTCAGTTTGATCTGGTGTAGTTCATCTTCATCACATCCAACCTGGAGTAATACATCTAGAATTTTAGATCGTTTGATGGTGTCAAAGGCCCGTGACGTGTCTATGCCCATTTTGTAAAAGTTCCAGTGTTTGGACATCACCACAGAAACAAGCATGTGTTCAGCCCCTACAATTTCCGCACAGCTGCGTCCCTTTTTGAATCCACTTTGATAAGGTCCAGTAAAGTGGTCAATTTGTCCCAATATACGGTGTGACTGTTGACAAGATCTTTCTGGTCCTGTTGAAGAGTACTATGGGCCGAAGGTTTGAAAGAGGGCCAGATAGTTTTTAGGTTTGAGCAGTGCAATGAGGGTGCCTTGGCCAATAGCTTCTATGGGGAGGTGTTGCTAAAAGACAGAGTTGATCTGGCGTTATTGACTGGGAGATGGTGTCACTTGCATACTTGAAAAGTTCATTGTTGATGCCATTTGGTCCAGATGCACATCCATTCCTCAGTGATTTGAGTGCCTTTTCTACTTCTTCCTCTTTAATTGGAACTTTTAGTGGCCTTGGATCATCCATGAATGGGTGGAATGGTTTGCTGGCTGGGTCTGTGAATTGCTTTTTGAACCATTCACTGATTGTAGAGGGTGCTGATTTACTGATCCCAAGATCCCAAGGTTCAAGTCCCACTGTCACCGGGTTGTCATGGCTTTCTTCCCATTGCAGCTAACTGGGTTATCAAAGGCCAGCCATGTTTTTCACTGTCTGTGGTGGGAGGCATGTAAAATAACCATTGCTGGCTTTCGAAAAGAGTAGGCTGCATTGCTGTCAGCGTGTTTCTGCCCTGCGATGGCCTGGCGAGCTGTCCAGGGTGTGCTCTGCCTTCGCCCAGAGTCGGCTGAGATGGGCGCCTGTCTCTCCACAACCCTAATTAGGATTAAGCGGTTCAGAAAATGAACGAATGACGAACCTTTCCCTGATTGTATCTCCCTTTCCCTTATCAGTTCCACCAAATTATCCTTCAGCATTGTGTACTGAGAGTGAAGGAAACATCTTCCAGCAGTCATCAGTGGCAGTGATGTCATCTGCCAGTTAGTCTGCTTTTTGAAGGTCAAGATCTCTGATAGACATTTACTGATCTTATACAGGATGTTGTTTAGTGTGGTCTTCACTCTGTACACTCTGGTAGATGCATAGCCAAAGGATCTTCAGTGTGACTTCCAGATTTGTACTTTTTTAGTACTCCTCTGACACTGGCAGCTGATGTTTTCATACATTTCAGCACAGTAGCTAGTGCCTTGTTTAGGTCACATTTGTGCTCCCTCTTGGCCAGCTGTTTTCTGAAGGTTTCCTTGTATGAAGCTTGGATGGTTGGGTCACAGATGAGCCTTGGTAGGTCATATCTTTGACTGAATTGATGAATTCTGCCAATGCATCTCCGTTGCTGTTGCATTTGCCCACTTCAAAGGATCCCATACATGAGCCCAGTCCTGCATCCTTTTCTGCATTGCCAAGTTTTCCTAGTTTGGCATTGAAGTCCCCACACAAGAAGAGTTGATGACAGATCTCAGTTCATCGTAAAGGGAGTCGAGAAGGGATGGATTCTCATGAGCCCTCTCTTTGGTAGAGCCATTTTGCAGTGGGACACACTGGTTAATTATAGCAATGCGATCGCTCACTTGTGTGTAGCTCAGTACATGGTCCAGTAGTCCAAAGCCCAATCCATGATGGATGGTTTATTTCTGCTGCATAAGCACCAACTTGCACCCAGTGTAAAGGAGCTGTTCTGAGTGGGTAGTTAGCTTTGTTTCCTTGATGCATGTGATGTTAATGTTGTAATGCTCACAGTTTGTCCCTAGTGTCTGTCTCTTTAATGCTGCAGTTATTCCATGCACATTCCATATCATGACTGAAAATTCGTGAGGAGATGGCAGTGCCCGAGGGAAACGAACACGGTTTCTAGAAAACTGGAGTACCTAGAGAAAACCCACACAAAGAACTGGGAGAACATGCAGACTCCATGCAGAAAAACCCTAGCTTGGGACTCAAACCCCGGACCTTGCTCTGAGGCAGACGTGCTAACCACTATGCCACCATGCTGCCCTGTACAATCTAGTGCACATATAATGTTAATGTGAGCAGCAACAGAACAAAACTTAATCTATTATCTGGCCAGTAGATTTAGGCTCTCCAGGACTCATGGGAGGATGTGGCCAATGCCTGTGATATTATCCCCCCATATATATATATATATATGAGTATGAAACAATAAAATAAAATTAGCCTATTTAATAATAAAATATATTCTATGGTGTGATGGAGTAATAAAATTCATTTTATTTTGTTCTGCAAGGCTATTCTAGTGTGCATGGTAGATGTGCAAAGGAAGTATTCAGTCTAGGATATATAAAAAAAACATGTGCAGGATTAAGTGGTTCGGCAAACGGATGAATGGATGGATGTACTGTAGGAGGGTGGCACAATAGCAAAGCGGTTAGTACTTCTGCCTCACATCAAAAGGTCCTGGGTTCAAGCCCTATGGCTGGCAAGAACATTTCTCTGTGGAGTTTGCATGTTCTCCCCGTGCTTGCGTGGGTTTCCTCCAGGTGCCCCAGTTTGCTTCCACAGTCCAAAAACATGCACAGTAGGCTAATTGAATATCTTGGTTGCCCTAGGTGTAAATGTGAGTGTGAATGGTTGGGTGCCTGTGTTGGCCCTGCGATGGATGCCAAGCTGCTCATGGTGTACCCTAACTTTGCTCAGAGAAGGCTGGAATGGGCTCCAGTCTCCTGGCAACACTAATAAAGGATAGAGCAATTCGGAAAATTAAATGAATATATTATAAGCATGCATGTTTGGAATTTGAAGGGATCTACATAGTGGTGAAAACACTCTTGACTCTTGGCACAGACAAGCCTATCTTTACAGTCGTGTAACACTCTTATCCTGTTCCACTATCCGCTGAGCCTGAGCTTGTATGGCCACTCATCCATTTTTCAGTATGGTCTCAGTTCCTTTGAATAATGTAGTGACATTCTTGTTAGTTAACAATGAAGACACAGGTGTTAATGGAAGCGGGAGTGTCAGGTGGAAGGTCATGTTTCATCTGGCCCTGGACTGTTAGGTGAAATTAGTCTAGAGTTTCCTCCACTGTTTGGCTTGGACATTACGTGCGAGAAGCACTTGCCGTTTAGCTTTTTTAGTAAATATAACATGAATATTACACTAAAAATGGCAGCTATGCCGAAAACTACAGTTTGGTCTAAGCAGCTACCAGCTGTCCAAAACACAGCTAAATACTGGTGTGAAACCAATTCTGAATTACTGATATTTAATGCAAAATTGTAACCAAATTATTTTGATGAAATTTACTCAACAGTAAGACCAATAAAAATCAAACAAACAAAGTAATAACCACACATTCAAGCTGACCAGCTTCCAAAACTCCTCAGCCTATTCCTCTGATGTAACATCGAAAAATGATCTGAGCAAATCTGGATCATGATCAACATTGTGTGAGTACCCAGAGGAAACCCACATAAGCATGGTGAGAACATACAAACTCCGCACAGAAACACCATCGCTGTACCCTGGAATTAAACCCAGGACCTTCTTGCTTTGAAGAGGACATGCTAACGGCTACAGCACCATGCCGCCAAGTTAGTTTCCAGCTTCCCAATTATTTAAATAGGCTGGTCAACAAACCGTTGTCTACAATATTACATCAGTAGCCATAATTTAGAAACTATTTTCATCTATTACCAGTATTTAGCTGAGTTTCAGACAGCTGGTTGCTGGTCAGACCAATTTGGATTTTTGACGTGTATATGAAAGTTGCACAAGAACAGTCACATTAAAGCAGCCCATTCACTTACCAGGCATATTGAATAAGCATGAAATACAGTATTATCTCTTAAAAATAAAATTGAATCTGCCCATAATGTCTTTCTTCCTGAACATGAGTGTTGATGACCCCTGCAACAGGTGCGATGATATCAGTAAACATTGACATTGTTTTTAGTTCTCTTGAAATAATCTCGAACTTTTCCACTTTCTACAAATTGGTGTTGCGCTTCCAAGTTATCATGCATTTTATTGTTATTGTTATTGTAAACAAACACAAAACCAAAACAAGATATAAAACAGGTGATTAAGAGATACTAAGCTCGTAAAGCGAGGTGTTTTCTCCAGGAAACCTTTGTATCAAAAATGAACTGATAATGGAAGATAAAGTCAGTACAGTAACTCATTTCAGACAGAGTGTTTATTTCAAACCATTTACAGACCAAAGAGTGCAAGAAAACCTTTTTATTATGTAGGTCATTGGCTAATAATCATTCTTACGACCTTTCCATCCCTGAACTGTAAACTGCTGATGAAAACAGTCATAGTCATACAGTCACGGTGATAGACATATTCAGTCAAAGACTTAACACAACAAGTTCTGCAGAATCAGATTCCACGGAATTTTTCTCTTTCACCTTTGGCAGTGTCTGTAATTACATTTGAGCTTCTGGCAAACTGTGTAGTGATACTACATGTGTGCATGCAATGACGCACGCATCATTGTAGGCTGGAGAGGTAAAAGTAAGACTGATAGTAAGTGATATAACTGGTCCAGCAGGTACATACCAAGGTAATAAAATAATTCTTGTGGACATTGGTATGTTAATTGCTATAGTATATATAAGCACTTCTAACTTGGGGTTAGGGTCACAGTGGCTCCAGGTCTGAAATCCCAGGTGCACTGGGTGGGACACTAGTTCACCACAGGGCACCATCTACACGCATTCACACTTACAGCTAAGGGCAAAATAGAGACACCAATTCACCTACTGGCCTTTGGGGGATTTAGCTGGAGAATACAGAAGAAATTCATGTGGACACACAGAGAAGAAGCAAAACAGACAATAATGCAGACTCATGTCCTGCAATTGTGAAACCATGATGCTTCCAGACAATAATTTCTGGAAGTGGTCCTGAGCCCATGCAGTTATTTCTATGACAGAATCATGCCTATTTTTAAAGGTCTTGGGCAAATATACATTTTTTCTTGATAATTTGCACAAAGTAACCACAGTATGTCATCAGAGATGTGAAGCTGAGGAATGTACACAATAAGCATGGTTTTTGTCGTGCTAAAGCTGAGAATTTTGCAAAAACTGAGCAATTCACCTGTGTTGATGCTTGTTGTGCTCCTTGCTTCTTCTCTCATGTTTTTTATGCATCTGTTTTGGCGCTTCATATTAAGAAGTCTGCAACCTGTTACTCAATGCAAGTCACTAGAGACACCATCACAAATGAGGAAAATGTTGTTGGGATAAGTAGAATACTCAGTATGATAATGACGTACTGTTTAATGGCATTTTTGTATAATCATGAAAGAATGCAGTTTCACTCTGCAGTATGGATTTTGTTACATTTATAACCATATAAAACAACTTTGTGGCAGCAAACAGCTTCCTACCAAGGAAAAAACAAAACTAGAGGGGCACTCATCGAGTGCAAGCTACCTTCACCCTGCAGCAGTGTAGGAGACATCAACCATGTCTTACAATATGTTCTATAGCATGTGGATGTGAACAAATTAGCAAAATAAATAAATCCTTACAAGGGGGTGGTCAGGATTTTGTTCACAAACAAACTGTCAAACTGACTCGCAAATGACGGTGATTACAACACCTAATCCAAAACTCCATTTTGGGCAGAGGCAAAAAACTTTGTGCTCAGAGTCCTGGTAACCCACATCGCTAAGTTAGCATATTGTAGCTTTAAATGTAAATATGAATAGTACAGTAGCTTGAAAAATCCTTTAAAATTAAACCAAGATCTAGTTTATAATTTGAGTAATAACAAAACAAAGGCCGTATGAATGTTGCAATTCTACGCATTATTTTGTCATTTGTTTTCCACTGAAAGCATAAAAAAAAGCATAACATTTTTTGTCAATCTTTAAGATATTTTCTGGCCCAACCCTCTACATACTATGCTTATAAAAATGAAAGATGCATGATAATAAAAAACAATTATGCTAAATAAGCTAATAAACCATTTTTGGTAAGTGACTATTTTATTAAAAGCATTCGTTGTGATCTCTTCATTCACGGGTCGTGTCAGGCAGCTGTCAGCACAATTACATTTACATTTACATTTGAATAGATGAATGGATTCCACTTAATCTTAATTAGGGTCACAGGAAGGCTGGCGCCTATCTCAGCCGACTCTGGGCAAAGGCGGGGTGCATCCTGAACAGCTCACCAGACAATTGCAGGGCCAACACACACACAACCATTCACACTCACACTTACACCTAGGGGCGATTT
Organism: Neosilurus mollespiculum; assembly: GCA_030014195.1. NCBI lineage: Eukaryota > Metazoa > Chordata > Actinopteri > Siluriformes > Plotosidae > Neosilurus > Neosilurus mollespiculum. The sequence continues at coordinate 37,968,258 of JAQMYF010000024.1, read as the reverse complement.
GGAACAGCCAGTCAGTCTACTGTGCATATTTTTGGAATGTGGGAGGAATCCGGAGTGCCCGGAGGAAACCTACACAAGTACAGGAAGAACATACAAACTCCACACAGAAACATCCGAGCACGGGGATCGAACCCAGGCGTTCTTGCTAATAGGCAGACGTTGTATTTACTAGTTTGATTCTTCCCACTCTCAGGGCAATGACACCAGCACAGCAGAGGCAGGAGGAAAGCCTGGGCCAGAATGCTGGTGCTCTGGGGAGACAGGGCACTTCCAGGACAAATGCCAGACTGATAGAAGTTGGGGCATTGTTCTGGAGCACTGACACATCATCTGCTGCCCCTGATCAAGCAGGGGTATACAAGAAATCTGTGAGTATTCAAGGTGTACACACTGCACTTGGTAAATTCAGGGTGTGATTAAAACTCTTGGTTCAAGGACAGGCACTGGGTACATGATTGGTGAAGATGGGGTATGTTCTTTGGGATTTGCATGAATATTAACTCATGCCAGTCTCTCCCAACAGATAATTCTGGGGATGAATTGTCTACATTTTGAGTGTTTGTGGATACTTTGTGGAGGAATCGGAGGAATTCTAGAACAAAACTGTTCGAGGAGGAAGTCCTCCAGCCATCTGCATCACCTCCATATCCGGTGGACAGTGAAGCAAGTGGGAGCTCTACCCTTTCTCCCTTTACAGGGATAACCCTTTGGGATTCCAGCAGTCAAAGGGTGAGACACTGAGACACGTGTTTGGTCAAGTGGGAGTAACTGATAGTCAAACGCTTCAACCTAATGTAGTGCTTCTTTTACTTTGCAATTGATGAAGATAGATTATGTCGAGAGACGCAGGACACACAAACAGAAAAAAAAAATAATAATTATGCAGCTGTTGGTCCCAAAGATGATTTTCCACGATGCTCATTATAAACACATGGCTGGTCATTTTAGCCAGAAAAAGACTGTAAACCTTCTTATGGCTATTTTCTGTTGACTGGGCATTAGCAGCATTGTTTGCTGGTGGTGTACGACATACCACCTAGTAAATCCCACTGTGTCATAAAGCCTTTCTTATAATACTTATAATATAATATGAATTGGCATGGACGGTGCAGTTGCTCTATTAAACTGGGCAGCACATATGCATAACTTTGTGTTACTACTACTGGATCATTCAATGCAATTTCCAGTAGTTGTGCCTCTATGCAACATCTGTGCATGCACTCTATCTCCTGAATTGGAATTCTGAAGGAAATCATCACCGATCAAGACACTTCACCCACAGAGTCTGCAAGCTCTACAAATTATTAGGGATAAAACTGATCACGTGCATGTACCATCTGCAGACTGATGGGCTGCAGACAATTTATTAAAACGATTTGTAAGTAAATTCATGAGGACGTGTGAAATTGCAATAGGTGGCTGAAGCCCTTTTTTTTGCAGTATGACAGGTCCTGCGTGCCTTCATTTCCTTATTTGGACTATTATATAGGCACAAGCCCTGTTGCATCCTTGATGTCATTTTATAAAATCAGGAGGAAGGACCAGAAAAGCAAAAAAAAATTTTTCTTGTAAAAAGCTCCACTCTTGAAGTCACGTAACACACTAGACTTGGCTACAAGTTTCACAAGTTTGGCCGTATAACAAGGGTGCCCGACTGCAGAAATTTGCACCAGGAGATAAAATGCTTGTTTTACTAATGCTTAGTTTTGTGCGTGGCTTATGTATTCACCAGTATCTGTTTGTCTGCGCAAAAGCTATTGAATCGATTTTCCCCAACCTAACAGAGGGGTGAGGTAAAGATATAGCAAAAACCAAGAACATTTTGAGGCAGATCCAGATCACACTCTGGATTCATAAATTTATGAAATGCTTTGTAACAAGCATTTATTAAAGGATTTTTTTTTTTTTTTAGCAGGATTACAAAAGAAACTACTTATCTGATTTTCATCAAACGTGGATTATGGGTGGGGCATGGGCCTGAAAAGAACCTATCAAGTTTGGGAGGTGATCCGTGCATGGGATCATGTTGGAAAATATCCTGAAATCCTGAAAAATCCCTCTTTAACAAGATCATCTGACAGCCACTAGAGGGAGACATTTCATAATTATGCCATGTTAAAACAATCCATTTATGCCAGGTGGGAGTACCTTGCACTCTATGAGTGCCCCTCCAGCTTGTTCTCAGTCCAATTGACTTCAGGGAGCAGCCGTAACCTAATGGTTAGAGAAGCCGGTTTGGGACTGAAAGGTCGCTGGTTCGATTCCCGAACCAGCAGGAAAAATGTGTGGCAGTGGTGGAGTGAGCTGCATCTCCCTTCCTCCACCTTCATGGCTGAAGTGCCCTTGAGCAAGGCACCTAACCCCCAACTGCTCTCCGGGCTACCCCAGTGTGCTTGGCAACTTACGGCTCTGAGTGAGTGCTCACTTTGGATGGGTTAAATGCAGAGGCGATAATTTCCCTTGCGGGATTATTACAGTATAGCAAAAGAAAAAAAAAAAGAAAATGCCCTTGGCATTCAAATACTTTCACTATAACCATAAGATCCTGATAATGAATATTAGAAATCTTTGATCGTGGTAGGTTATGATTTTCTCCCCACTGTAACAACAGCAGCAGCAGCAACAACACTCACAGAAGCTTTAGCTATTCTTCTGAGAGACCAGGGATCCCAGACCCCACACTGAGGTCCATGATTAAAAACTACCATTTGGAATTTACAACCCATCCATGTCCCCCAACCCCTCCGTTCTCTAGACCTGATGTTCCCCAATACCCATTTTCCCCGGTCCTTATTAAATTATTGTATCTTCCATTGTATTGTGTACTTTATAGAAGCAAACTACAATGATTGTATCCATATTGTTAAAGAACTATAATGAAACAAAATCAAACATACTCATCAAAGTAACAATTTATGGAATATTAGGGTTAGGGTTCCTGGGGAACATGGATACTGGGGAACATAGGTACTGGGGAACATTGGCACTGGGGAACATAGGTACTGGGGAGCATAGGACTGGGGAACATAGACACTGGGGAACACAGGTACTGGGGAACACAGACATGGACACGTTTATATATACACACTTAGCTGGTATAGGTAGGTGTAGGGAAAAAAATGTAATTAGATTTGTTTAAGAAGAACCCCAGCTCTAACTGCCCAGCAGGTAGACACAGGCTGTGAAGTGTTTGCGGAACTTCCATCGTTTAATTACTTAACAAATTTTGTTGCTTTGTTTATTTTACCAGAATTTTAATTTGATCTCTATCTAGGTGATAGCAAACTATCGTTTACTATCTTTTACTTAGTTAGCCATAAACAAACAAACAAACAAACAAAAAAAGAAGCAGAATTTAAAACAGGTAAATAAAGTAGGAAATGTATGAGCGAATCATTTAATGCATTCACAGTGTGTTTCCTGAACCACCAAATTGTAATACATATATGAGTGGTACAGTTTGTTTTTCAGTTTTTTCCTGCTTGTCTTGCATCGTAACCTTTGACAAGGTGTGCCTTATCTTAGATATGAGTAATGTCAATGGCACTGTACAATATTTCTATGAAAGGACTTGCAAAGCTTAAGTGTAAACATTTGCATTTTGCTTCATAATTATCTTCCACCATTTCACATCTCCGATGGTTATTTATTGCAGCCATATCGTCCTTAACTTGATGTTGTACTTGTGGGTGCAGCTTATATAGATTTTTTTATGGTAGCTTATATCAATTTATTGATACACATTATTAGGTCCGTTGCTTTCTCTGTGGTTACTGATTAACTGATGAAGAGATCATGAGTGGCTGTAAAGGTTTCACACAGTAACTTACAGTGCTTTCGTGCCAGAGAGCAACATATGGCTTGACTTAAATGTACAAGGATTTCTACCTTTCATTGGATGGGTTTTGTTACATTCGACATTTTCTGTGTAATGTAGACATTTCATAAATCAGTAAGTATGATTATATAATTATCTAGAAAATATTACATTAGGAGGAGCTTGGAAATTACAACAATGTTATTTCTGTTATCCTTTTGTTCAACATGTACTGTATAGGACAAAACATCCTGACTACAACCATGGGCAAAAGTCACAAATGGCTGGCTTTTATTGCTTGTGTATGGATATTTGAGAGCTATCTCTTATGTTCAGGTAATAGTAGCACAGATAATTTACAATCTTATCACTGTAAGTAAAGTAAATCTTTGTATGATTTTAAGCAAATTCTAATGATTCAAATGCTTCATTTGTGTATCTAATTGTATCTTATATACAGTAGAGTGTAGTGAAGATTGTACACCACCACTTTTTTCTAAAAGGGCTCCTAATAAAAAGAAGTAAAAAATTACTTCTCTATAACATTTTGGTGAAAATATATTGAACAATGCTACTGTAGGCAATGAGAACCAAAAAAAAAAAAAAACAATTCCGACAAGTATATTGAGGTAAAAGTATGGCTAATAAACAAAAACACTGAAAATACCAATTTTTCAGAATAATTGAAAGGTGTCTCAAATTTAATTTTTTTGACTTTTGCATAGCATGAACTTCAAACCATATGGAATGGTTGAGCGAGTGAAGAAATGAAAAAAATATGGGAACACTATGCCTGAAAGGTTAAACGCTGTAATCAAAGTAAAGGGTGGTCACACTAAATATTGACTTTTTTCCTCAAAAAAGAGACTGTTATTTTTGTTATTACTATATATTGTTGTTTGTTTACTGATTCTCATCAATATGAAATAAATACTTGAAAAGTACTTGGTTTCTGATTAATCTTCATTTTGTTACGTGTTTAATCATCACTGCATCACTGTATTTTTAATTTCTTCACTCGCTAACCCATTCCATATGGTTTGAAATTCATTCATGCTCTGCAAAAATCAAAAAATAAAATTTGCGACACTTTCTGAAAAATTGGTATTTTCAGTGTTTTTGTTTATTAGCCATACTTTTACCTCAATATACTTGTCGGTGGTGGTGTATAATCTTCACTGTACACTACTCTATCTATCTATCTATCTATCTATCTATCTATCTATCTATCTATCTATCTATCTATGTGTATATATATATACAGTGAGAGTAAAAAGTATTTGATCCCTTGCGGATTTTGTTGGTTTGCCCACTAATAAAGACATG